>JBCNYG010000005.1:23026351-23041507 GCA_039654305.1 Porochilus rendahli | reverse complement strand
TCAAACACAAACACGACAATCTGTGTGTGTGTGTGTGTGTGTGTGTGTGTGTGTGTGTGTGTGTGTGTGTGATAAATGACAGCTGACACAACTAAAAAACCAGTTGAAGCACATCAGGGTGAGTTTACATGTAACCTTTATTAATTTTTTTCTCTTTATTCAAAGCAGACA
Organism: Porochilus rendahli; assembly: GCA_039654305.1. NCBI lineage: Eukaryota > Metazoa > Chordata > Actinopteri > Siluriformes > Plotosidae > Porochilus > Porochilus rendahli. Next base: position 23,041,336 of record JBCNYG010000005.1, on the reverse strand, counting down.
GGAAAAAAGAATACAGGCTTGGCTGCTTTTCGGGAGCACAGAGTCCATTTGTTCATCCTGTGAACTGAAACAGACACATGCACACACCTGCTCAGCTCACTAAGCCAAAAAAGAAGCCTTTATCTGTCACGTATACCAACTCTGTTCTCAGAAACTTTGGAAACTGTTACACACAACCTATATACAGGCAGCGATCTCAGCTGATCCTGGACGGAGGTGGGGTACACCCTGAACAGCTCGCCAGATCATTGCAGGGCCAACAACTACAACCTTTCACCCTCACATCCACACCTAGGGGCAATCTGGACCAGCTAGTTAGGCGAATGTGCATGTATTTGGACTGTGGGAGGAAACCAGATTACCTGGAGGAAACCCACACAGGCAGGGAAAGAACGAAAGGACTCAAAGCCTTTACTGGAAGATTTATAAAATACAAAAAAGTTGGTCAGTAAAAATGTTGAATATCTTTTCTTTGTACTTCTGACGGGCAAATCAATGTTGTTGTGAAATAACAAATCGCAGATCTTGGTGCATTTTTGGAAAATATCCACACTTTTTTGTGAAATGTCGTTATTGCAATGAAGCACAGATCTTTCTTTCTTTACATATCCCAGCTTATTAGGAAGCTGGGGTCAGGGTGCAGGGTCAGCCATGACCTTTGCCCCTGGAGCAGATAAGATTAAGAGCCTTGCTTAAGTCTCCAAGAACCATAGCTTTGGTGCTGGGGCTTGAAGCCTCAACCATCTAATCACTGACCCAGAGCTGTAACCACTAAGCTGCTACTGTCAGTTAAGAGAGAGAAAGAAAGAGAGAGAGAGAGAGAGAGAGAGAGAGAGAAAACAGCTTGTTATTAAGTATGCACAAATAATCAACAGCTGTGCCGTTTTGTCCGACGCCTATGAAGACTGTTTCTAAACACAGTCCACTCGTGCCACCGTATACTTCCAACTTGTTAAATTTTGTAAAGAAGGCAAAGGTGCGACGGCACCTAATTTGGTTTGAGACTACCTTTAGGTGAGTCTTTTGCAATTCAAATGATTGTATTCTGAGTCAATCTGTTCCTACAGTACATCTCACCTCCTTGTTTGGTGGTGAATGTAAATACAGTATGTCACAGAAACAAATGTTGTTGTGTCGTGCATAGCGATGATCTTCCGGCTGTCAGCTTTCTCTTCTAAATGGGATACGTAAGACCAAATATACTGGTGACCTGTTCAGGGTGTAACCCACTCTCTGCATGGATTCAAATAGAGACACCAACAGAGGGAGCACTGTTAATTCACAAAAATCTGGTTGGGTCTAGACACACACATCAGAACTGAGATAATACAAGATGCAGTAGGAAATTTTATGCAGGCAAACAGATATAAAGCTGGCAGGAAAAAGGCAGACCACACTTGATAACATTCAATCCTGTTAGAGCATTCTGTCATTGATCCTTTGTAACAGCATGGGCAGAGTCATGGTGGCATAAATTAGGCAACTAGTTTATTTATATTTCTTGAAATAGAACCAGATGCATTTGTTAGGAGTGTTACAGACAGTTAGAACCAAAACCAAAACTAATAACTTCAAGGTTTCAACACAAAAAAATCAGTTATAAGCTCAAGTGAGACACCCAGCTCCCAAACACCATTCCTCACCAATACCACACAAATATTAACCTTTAGGCCCCGCCCACTTCAGGTTTATGTAAGTTCACGTGGCTTTGTTTAAATGTCTGTGGACTCTAGGTGACGCCTTAAACATCTTGGGATTTTTCCCCTTTTATTTCTCCTGTATCCCAGCAAAGACATAAACAACATATTGTGGATTGCAGTATTTAAAAAAAAATGCTGATTCTAGTTTCCCAGCAACAAGTTAGTGATTTTAGCAAAAGAATTCATTTGCATACACAATTCAAATGTGACCACTGTAACTCAGAGCGAACACTCACAGAGCACAATGGGAGCTTAGAGTTCAGGAGAAGAGGGCACATGAACACTACCATCAAGTGTAAGATTTTAATTTGACCTGTCAAATTTGCATATATTTGCCAGTCCTTTTCTATTCCCCTCGCCCAAAATAAATAAATAAATAAATAAATAAGGATAGTGATATGTTTTGCTGCATAAATCATTAGAGGACCCACCAGTGATCCTTGGAGGACTTTTTTTGAAATACTGTACGATTAAAAGCAATAGGGTCTTTCCACCTCAATTCATCAGATATCAGAAAAGGTCCCAGCTTGACCATCTAGAATTTGCCTGATTTCTATTTAAAAATCTATTCTTATATAAGAAAAGTGCAAAATATTAGGTCAGCATTTCAAATAGTTTTCATGAAGAGTGCAGTGTGTCAAAATCTTTTGTTTGCCATTGTTAACCACGTCAGTCAAAAAGCAAGTTTTAGAAGTAATTATCTTCACAATGAAAAGAGCCACAGCTCTGAAATTTTCTGGGCTTCTTATTTGGCCAGTGTACTTATACATCCTGGAACATCAGCTGCATAACACAATCTTGTGCGTTTTACTGATTGTTTGAATTTGCTATAAAAAAATAAAATTAGTTTTTTTTTACTTGAAGCTGAATAAAATTTCTCCTTACACTTCATATCAGATTGACACTGTTTAAATTTCCTACTATTAATGATGTCACAAGCAAAAATACAGCTCCCTGGAGTAAAAAGTCTGACTTTTATATTTTATAGCACTGGAAACAAAAAGTGTAAAAACTTCCAGCAAGTTCCGACAGTTGATGACTTGAAGTGGAATAACCCTTTGACATATATAGAATTTACATTTAATTTTATCCTGAAAATTGCATCATTTATTGATTAATTTAACATTATATGTTTTCTTTTGTAGGTCAGTCCCCTCCTCCTGCAGCACACATCAGCTGACACATACAAAATGCGATTACTCCGACGCACCATCAGCGTCCCTGTTGAAACACAGTTCCCAGCGATCCACATTCAGACACCGACAGAAACTGGTGAGTGTCTTTGTGTACACTGATTGCTACAGCATCTCAGAGTAATAGGATAGAAGTAGAGATATATTATAAAACCAACACAAGACGCAAGATACCAGCAAGACTACATAAATGTTCATGAGCAGTTTTTTTTCATTTTTGGGTATCCAGAACATCACTATGAAGTGGGTGAGTAGGGGAGAGTCATACTAGAAGAGTGCAACCTCTGCTGCAGAGTCGGGGCATTGACTCAAGTCCTTATTACAATATGATATAGTTCGTTTGTCACTCACTCTCTCATTCATTTGCCGAACCACTTACTCTTACTAGGTTCGCGGGAAGGCTAGAGTGTACAGTGGATGAAGGTGGGGTACACACTGGACAGTTCGCCAGACCATTGCAGGGCCACGCGGAGAGGCCAATTAGCCTAATGTTCATGTCTTTGGACTGTGGGAGAAAACCGGAGTACCCAGATGGAACCCACACAAGCAAAGGGAGTTCATGCAAACTACACAAAGAAATGCCCAAGCCTGGGACTTGAACCCGTGAGGGGCCACTGTTTTCAAACAAAAAGGCTGCAAGCTTTACTAGGAACATCCGCTTCACAGCAAGAAGCTCCTGGGTTCAAGTCCTGGAGTCTGGATTCTCTATGTGGAGTTTGCAGTATTCCAGAAGGAATTGGCTGTTCCAGATTGCCCCGTGTGTGTGTGTGTGTGTGTGTGTGTGTGTGTGTTTGTGATGGTCTAGCGAGCTGTTCAGGTTGTACCCTGTTTTCACCCAGTGTCGGCTGAGATACTCGGTGCACCCTAGTAGGATTAAGTGGTTTGGCAAATGAGTGAGTGAGTGTTTGAGTCAGGTTAGCTAAAACTCAAAAAATATCCTGGGATTAAATTCGCTGTTGCTTTTCTGCTGTTAACTTGTACATTTGTCTGAAAGTATAGTTTCATCCTCAAATTCAGGTGCCTATGTGGCATGAGACTATGGCTGTAATATGATTTAAAAAAAAAAACAAGCATCCCGTCTTCCTCATGCTGCTGTGTAGGCTGATATACAGTCTATATTTGAAACCATGGAAACCATGTCATTTTATCAGGGAGTGATTGCGTAGGAGTGCATGTAATCAGCACTGCTTCTTGGTACTGAGGGAAATCATTATTTGTAGCTTGTCATATGCAGTTTGACCAGCAGGAGGGGAAAGTGTTACCCACTTCTTGTTTTGGGCGTCTTTTCAGAGAATATTTCCTGATCACATGAATTTTTAGTTATAATCGAGTTGTATGTTTACTTCCTATAGTTTTGGACCAATTAATGAAAAGTTCTATGATCTTTTATTGTGTGAAGAAGCATAGTGATTGATTTATCTTAAATGACTAATATAATTATTAAGAGTTAGGTTATCCGAAATGCAAGCAATTACAACACACACTGTCACTCATTCCTGATACAGCACACTCTAAAAGTCATATGATGCTGAATTAAAATAATCATGATTTTACATGGGGGCAGTGGTGGCCCGGTGGTAGGATGCTGGATTACTGATACAAAGGTTTGGGGTACTAACGCCACTATCACCGGGTTGTCACTGCTGTCCCCCTTGTGCAGCTAACTGGGTTATCAAAGGCCAGCCATGTCTCTCCCTGTCTGTGGTGAGAGAACCGTTGCTGACATTCTTGCTACATAGCCGTCAGCGTGTTTCTGCCCTGCGATGGCCTGGCGAGCTGTCCAAGGTGTACTCTGCCCTCGCCCAGAGCCGACTGAGATGGACGCCGGCCTCCCCATGACCCTAATTAGAATTTCAGAAATTGAACGAACGAATTCAGAAATTGAACGAACGAATGAATGAATGATTATATATGTTCAATTTGGTCTATACTATAATGAACAGATTATTTTCAGTGATATTGGACCATGTTTTTTTTTTAGGTTCGATTAGGAAAAAATGTACAGAGATTCTTTATTAGTCTGCCAAAGATTCTGTGATAAGATGGGGTAAAGTGTGTAAAGTTTCACACTTTTTAAAGAGCAGAACATTCCTGAAGCAGTAAAATTCAAGCAGTGTTATGGCTAAGAGGGGAAAAATGCCGCCCTGGGACATGTTTGTTTTGGAAAATAATCAAATCTGGGATGTAAACAGTAACTCTCCTAAACTTGGGACCAATATTACTAAACTTCCCTGTCGTTCATTTCCTATAACAGCACACATGTTTTATTGCATCGATAAACCATTCGCACACAATTTGTCTGAAATAATAAGATGAAAAGATAAAACTACGGCATAGCCACAGTATATTTTAGATGGCAAGATATTTTGGGGCAAACAACTGAAAGAACTGAAATAAAATCCTCCTAATTTTAATGTGAAGCAAATTGAATTTTCATGCATGAATATTATTTTGCCATTTCATAATTCCTGAATTAATGTGGTTTGTGGGTTTGTGCTTTAGTTTGACTTTGAATGCATTTGGCAGGTGGCCTAATCCAGAACAACTTAAAACATAACTTTTTTAAAGTCTCTGTTAGTGAATTCATTCTGATACTGGTTCACTAGGACCTGGGTTAAGAATAGCACCAGTCTAAAATAGTGTTCACTGACCCTGTTCCTGGATATCTGCCTCTCTGAAAACTTTAAAATCTGATGCGCACAGCTACAGGAAGCCAGTAGAGGGAGCATTGCAATAGGGTGGAGAGGGACAACTTGGGAAGGGTGAAAACTAGCTGCATTTATTAGTTGCAGAGGTTAAATGGCTCTCAGAGGCAGACCTGCCTGGAGTGAGTTACAGTAGTCCAGCCTTGAGATGACAAGGGACTGAACAAGTACTTGAGTGGCCTGTGTGGAAAGAAATGGATAAATTTTAAAGAGGAGTAATCAACACAAGCAAAAAGGATTAGCAAAGACTGTGATACAATACAAACAATATTCATAAACTAGTTTGATTAAAATGAACCTAGATATGTAGAACAATAACAATTTTCTATGACCTACAAGTTACCTATTTGTGGCCCAACATTTTTTGCATATTACTTTTAAGTTAAAGATGGAAAAGGGTTTTTGAATAATTTTATTTATATAGTTTTTATTCTTCTAAAATATGTACAACTTATCTTTCCCAGATTTACTGTATCTTTATGATCTATTACATATAATCTACAGGCTGTAATGAATAAAAAAAAGCTGGATCTTGTAACAGACATCTAAAATTTAACACACAAAAATCTCAAAAATGTTAGTCATCAACCACAAATTGCAGTTATAATCTGTTTATATAAGATTTTCTTTTCCCACAGAACCTGCTCATTCCTTTTTTCTCCAGAGAATCCGAGCTCATTGTTTGTAGAAATCTTTCAGGTGAATTCAAATGCTTGCTGCTGCACTCCTTATTTATGATCTCCACCTTTCTGCGCTCTTCAGGCTGCTCAGTGAGGAGCTGATAAAAGATGAAAGAACAGAAGACGGGATCTTTCATGTCTCCCTCGCCGACTGTATTTATTTATTTATTTATTAGAGCTCAAGTATAAGTGTAACTACATCGTTCGAGTGTCTCCACTTTGATGAGTTCGGTTCTGATTTTAAGATTTAAAACCTGTGAGCTCACTCGTTCTCAAACCTCAGAAGTAAAAAAACTAAAACAAAAAAAACCCTCATTTTCTCTTCTGAAGAAAATTTTGGCAGGGGTCTGTCTTCATGACTTAAGATATAAAAACATGCATTTAATTTTTTTTTTTTAAGTTTCTGTATTCAAATTTAGGTTATGCACCTAAGTTGGGTTTCTGGAGAGGTAGCCACATCTCACTGAAAAAAAATCCTTAATTAAGATAAATTTATTCAGAGAAAGAAATAAGTTTTTATAAGAAAGACATGTGCCATAATTATTGGCACCACAATTTTTCTCCTAAAACATATGTAAGGTTGGAGCACACAAAGGTCATCTGAGACCATTCCAGAACAAAATCTCTTCAAATCATCCAAGGTCCTAGGCCCTATCTTGTTCAGCTTGACCCACAGGTTTATAATTAGGTTCACGTTAGGGGACTGAGATGGTCATAGCAGAAGTTTTATTCTGAGGTCAGCTCATAATTTTTGTGTTGATTTGGACATGTGCATAATTGGATATAATTATCTTACTGAACGATTCAGTGACAACCCAATTTTTCTTAACAGAAGCAGCAAGTTATAGCAAGTTTTTCATAGCCTCATGCAGGACAAACAGCCCCACAACGTCACAGAACCTCCACCATTCAGTCAGAATAAGGTTATTTGCATTATAGCCATCCTTCTTTTACACCAGATCAACCTTGAAAGTTTACTGATAGTCAAAAAAACTACATTTAAAAACTAAAAAACTAAAAAACTACAAAACAAAACTACAGAATGTCAACTTCTAGTAGAAAGGAAGAAAAAAATTAAAATACACACGGCAGCAGTACTGTTATGGTTGCAGTGACTAAACATATTAGTGAATCCTTGCACCAAACAGTCCCATCTGTGGTGCACTTCGTACTTCTGGGTTTGTGGAGAAAGACTATACATCCCAGCATGCCCAGTAAGGAGCCCAAACATGAGGGGCATTTAAGGACTTGTGAGGTTTAACTCAGCACAAAGTTTTTGTGTTTAGTGCACATGTGTCAAATACAAGGCCCCGTGACAAACCCGTCCTGCCGACTCGTTTCATGTGGCCCGCAAGAGCCTTATGATTATATGATTATCGTACATTCTTTGCATTGACCATTTCCATGAAACCTAATTCACCATCCTTCCACTAGGTGGCAGCAGCCTATTTCAAGTAAACAGCTAGTCAGCCATGACTCAAGAAGTATTGCATGCCAGCTTGTTGCTGTTAAGTGTTGTCAGAAAATGCAAGGGAATAAAGGAGTAATAAAGGGTACAAATACCTAAACTAATTATTTTGCCTTGCAGATTTCATGGTTGCCCTTTTAAAAAAGGTGTGCGGTGATTATTTGGCACCTTTAAATTTAGTGATGTAGCCCTCAGTGAAAATGAGTTTGACACCCTTGCTTTAGTGTGTACATATAGCGTTATGGAGTCTGTTACTTAAAATGTGTATATTTTATTTCTTGTTGGCTCTTTTGTGTACACTTTCAAATGTTTTGCCTCTAGTCTTCCCTCTTCCTGGGTCATTTTTCACTGACAGCTTGAAGTGATGACGGGAAAATCGAACCACTCTGTAAAGTCTTCTCCAGCACATACCAAATAATTTCAATAGGGTTAAGGTCAGCACTCTACGGTCCCGATACATGTGCAAAAATGATTCTTCGTGCACCCTGAACCACTCTTTTACTATTTGAGCCCCTCACACATCACATCAGCTGACTTCATTTTACCACCACATAATGTTGCTGAGCCTTGACCTGACCAACTGAAGCAACAAAGCCTTAATCAAGGCTAAAGGCGTTTCAACAAAATATTAGTGTGTGCAACTTTTTTTTTTCAGGCAGTGCGTATATAAATTGAAAGATTTTTCAATAAATTTCTGTATGCTCTTTACTTGACTCACAGGTTGAATTTGTCAGTAAAAGAGCACAAGTGCATTCATTTCAACAGCATTTGTAAAAAGAACAGCTTGTTTTCTAAGCACGGTGTGTTGTCCAGGAGAGGACACTCTGTCTCTGATACACACATTACAATCATATTATTCCAAACTCCAAAACACAGTGTGTACATTCTAGCTGCTATGAACTTCTAATGAGATCCTCTGTGTCTTTAAGAACCAGCAAGAAAGAATCAGGGAGAGCAAGAAAACGAGGAACTTCGTAGGAACAGTGATCTTTACGCATGCCACATGAATTTTCTCTCTCTTAAATTCTCTGTCCGTCCTCTCTGTCTCTACACTTCTCCTTCGCTCCTCGAAGCTGTACTCATGTGGAGGTCGAGCGACGGTTGAAGAAAACACACTGGCTCCTGAGACACTTTTCTCTTTTCCCCCTCGGCCTCCTTTTTACTCCAACTCTACTTATCTCAGCAGCAGCTATACAGGAGTCGTATTTCATCTATATGGAGTTGGATGCAGGTTTCGAGCCTGAGGGTCAATCCGGTAAGTGCTGGAGGAAAGAACAAGAAAAAAGGGGCCCCTTCATGTGGATGTGTTTGCTCCCCAGCTTCAGTGCCGGTGGTCTAGAGATGGCCAGATGCCAGGAAAGTGTTGATACTTAAGTGTGATGCTGAATGGTACTCAAAGCGATGCCAGATCTCAAAAAGATAAAGCTTGTGTGTGTGTGTGTGTGTGTGTGTGTGTGTGTGTGTGTCTGGGTCTCTGATTCTGATTTATAGACAATAATTTTTCATTCTTTTCCAGAGTTGGCTGGAATATTAAAAACTTTCTGCTAGATATTCAGACGTCTAGACTCTAGACGGTCAGTGTGTTGTGTATTTCTTTACCCAGTGCTTGTGGTTTAGTTGGTAGGTCAGCGAGTGGTATTTCAGAGAGCAGGAGTGTGAGAAATTACACCCCACCCCCAAAAAACTCTTTCCTTTCCCTTTGCTCATCTATCGAATAGCATTAGAAGTATTGGAGCATGTTTGACTATGTTTAAGCATGTAAACTCGTCAACAAGATCTAACTAAGTCTGTTCCAACTCATATTATACAGCATCAGAAGAGTAAACAAAATCCTACAAGACTAGAGGGTCTTGAATAGTTTACGGAGCCAAAGATCTTTATCTTGGGAAGCGTTCCCAATATCCCTCCTTTCCATTAACTCTGCATAGATAGTATCTAAATTTTTGTCATGAAAGATGTCTAAACTTCACAAAGAATGTGGCTTGTGGAATGAGTCAAAGTCTAAAGTATTTTCAGGGAGGATAGAAACACCTTCTTTCTCTGTCTACTCCTCACGTCCTTGGGCTTAAAGCCATTACAGTGGAACAGAAAACAGAATGAGTGAAGATTGGAAAAGGGACTGAGGGCTTAAGGGCAAGGCAAAGACAAAACGTTCAGGCAAAGGCACAACACTGGCAGTGTTGAGACTCTGAAACCACCACCGCAGTCAGCAGTAACGTCCAACATCTGTGTCATGCATGCACCAAACCTCAAGATATCCCAGAATAAACCCAAATAACACGCTGCAGTGCTTTGAATTCCGTCCCTGCCCTTTTACACTTCGCTATAAAGTGCATGCTGCAAGGACCTGCAGGACTAGAAAAATTCCCAATCAACTCAAAGGGCGACATTTGATTTTAACCTTCATTAGGAGCAGATTATATAGAGAATATTTTGGCGCTTAAGTACATACATCGCACGAAAGCCACAAGTTTGCACGACGATTTTTAAACCAAAAAATTATGTGACAAGTGTATAGTTACAAGTGGCTACCAAAAAGGACGGGCTTGATACATCATGAAACAAATCCCATCAGAACCTTGGATGGCTTCCTCCAAACATAACGACAGACAAACAGAGTAGCTGGTTTATATTTTACTCGTCTATGAAGTGCTCAGTAAAATATGCTTCCAAAAGTCTTATCCAGCTTCGAATAAATGACCTTAAAACAGATTTTCATGCCCATATAAGTGTTCATTGTTCTATAATTGGCCCTGCGATGGCCAGGCGAGCTGTCCAGGGTGTACCCCGCCCTCGCCCAGAGTCGGCTGAGCTGGGCGCCAGCCTCCCCGCGACCCTAATTAGGAATAAGTGGTTCAGAAAATAAATGAATGAATGAATGATTCTCCAGGCTATTTTTGAGTAGCAGAAACCACCAGAAATAGCAGGGGAAGCCTCGACTGGTTCTCCGCCTCTGGTTCAGTTCAACTATGGGACTGACGCTTCGGGTTGTACGCCATTTTCTATGGTCGGAACATTCCATCCTCTTAAGTTTCTCTATTCCTGGATGGTTTGTAGAAGCTACACCAAACAAAATTAATGCATCACACTAAAAGGGAAATAGTTTCTTTATAAAATTGCTAAGAGTCAACGTTATTTTGAATGAACATACATTGGCTGAAATTAATAATAGAATTTCTTTATATCTGCGCAGTAATGATAATACACCCAACAGACAGTTGTGGCTGTCTTACACACTGCCTGAGCAGACTCATTGAATACCGGGCAATAAATCTTTGCTGCAAAGCAGCAGGAAGAAGGCAATTGGCATTGTCCAAGCTGTCATATCAAATGGCTTGTTTTTCAGTACATTAGAAGTCATTTTCTTGTCACCACAGCCAATCAACTGCATGCTAACTGTGTTCCTGTCCAGAGCAATAGCTCCTCGAGTTTTGTATTACTGGTATGAAGGAACTGGACAACATCCGCAAGAGGCAACCAGTTAGGTCATTCTTTTTAACGTGAGGGAAATATGCTGCACTATAGAATACAAATGGGGCTTACACATGAAAGTGAAACCTTTAACACTGACCCCTTCTGACAATCATTGATTGACAATCATTACCTGGTGTTTCTGTAGACATTTATTGATGAAAGTGTCTGCATTTGTTGAACACTGGTGATGGTAAATGTTTGAACCATGAACACATCCAATGTTTATGAATCTTAGGTGTTGCGTTTTGATTTTTTGGTTTTTAGTTTTTGAAAGTACCTTTTGAACTGTATCCAGGAAAAAGACACATCTGGGCTATACATCTGTTTACAAAAGTACAGATGTGCAGGTAAGTCAAAACTAGAATTAAAATTTTTGGTAAAAATTTAGTCTGCAGATGTAATACCAGTTTTCAAAGAAATACGTGAAATTGACTTTGGTAGGTCCAGTCGATTCCGAGATATAAACGTAAATAGAAAAGTCAAAAGTGCCCTATTAACGTCTGAAAAGTTAGCTTGAATAATAATAATAATAAGTTGATATAAAGAACCAGTAAAAGCACAACAGTCTGTGGAGATCTGCAAACTAATTACAGTGTTCACGGCCAGCTGTTTTTCAAGCAGAAGCGATTCCGTTATTCAGATCTGGTGTGTTTTGCTTTTTAAGATGTACTTTGCAAATTGTTTCGAGAATAAAATTACTTATTTGTTTTTGCAGCGACTTTTAGGAAGTCCCTTATGTTCCTCATTGTATTTAGACACAGCAAAACACTCAACAGCCTTCCGGTCACACTCGCAAATGAACATCTCGCACTCCTCATTGATGCCTGAGAAAGAAAAAAAAAAGTAAGTACAATCATTTAAATACGTAACATTTAGAAAAATGTCACAAATTATATTGTTTTCTGAGGCAGGGAAAGTAAGAGAGGAAGAAGACACTAGTGACGTTACCCACTAAACTTTTAATCTACGTTTCCAGGGGTTTACTCACTCTCGCACGTTATTTTCTTCGTGGATTGGTCACAGTTGTAGGCGTAGAATTCTGTGTAAGGGTTGTCAAATACAGGCCAGCATGCTTTGTGCTTCATGGCTTGACCGTAACAGTTGTCATGAACCTGACAGCACCTGTATGCATAAATCAGAATTGGGCCAATTAGTAAATTGTCCGTTAGGTTTACAGGGACTCGGGAGCCCCTATCTGCCGACTATGGAGCACACAGAAAAAGCCTCGACGAGCCCAGGACTCGAGGGTCCAGTGGTGGAGTTTGAGTCACAACTTGCTGGGGTTTACATTTATTTTTCTTGTACCTATTATGAACTGGGCCACTTTTGTGGTTTCACTGTATAATTTCATCAGAGAGGGTTTTAAGCATCCTGCACGGCCGGTGCTCTTACACAAACCTTGCCTGGGTTAGGGCTTATGTAGATGTAGAGTGCACCAATTTTGAACTGTCCTGTTCAATGGACTTTGTTTGTTTGTTGTTTGCTTGATTTTGCCTTTTCGGAGAATCGAGTAAATCCATTGGAAATACAAGCGTTCAATAAAGCATTATCAATGACAAATGATATAAAAAAATTTCCAACCTGTCCAAGTCATCGACCGGTGTGCCCGATCCACCCCAGCCGCAATAGCAGCCGTAGTTTCCGTACTCCAGCAATGGCCAACTAGCAGGTAAGGCACAGAGGATCATCCGTCTGAACTGCAACAATGCCCTGTAGTAAAGTTCCTGAGCTAAATTACACACGCGACAAGAAGATAATCATCAGGTAGGTTAAAATCAACTGCTTTCGATCTTACCCTTCGTATTTCGTGGGACTTTTTTTATGTCCTGGATTCCTGAGTTACATCTCATGCTTCTACTGCAAGGATTCTATGACTGAGACTTTAATCAGGACAATAAATGTTAAAAATCTATTCATTTTGTATCTTTTTGAATTCAGTTCTCCTTTTATTAATGCTGTGCTTAATAATTATGTCATTTGTAGAAATGTCAAAAATTGTTATATGTCACAATGTTAAAGAATCCTTTAAACAAATTCCTGTATTCAGAATTTGTTCCCGATCACTTTTTAAAATCTATAGGAGTCTTCATGATCCCAAGCCCCACCTCTGGTCGAAATTTCACAAAAATCCGCACATTATGCCACAAACAAACACACAAACCGAAGGTAAAAGATGACCTCCCTGGTGGAGGTAAAAAAAAAACAAAAATTATCCAATTTTTTAAATATTATTTAGCATTTAAATACCATTCATGAAACCAGAAATTTAAAAAAGACAACTTAAAATACTGCCTTCATTGTTGTACATTTATTTAGTGAATTAATCATGTCAATTTGAAATAAAAGACGGTTGCACTCACTAGAATTGGCAGCAAGTAGCAGCAGAAGGATGGAGCGAAGGATTAGCATGGTTTCCAGCAGAGAGATTTACACTTACGTTCACATCTCAGTGGATTCTCCTTTATGTAGCTCCGACCCAGCCTTGAAATGTTTACCTTCCCAAGATAACAGACAACGTCATGAAAGAACATGTTCACATATGGATTAAATGCTAAAAATTCTCACATCTCTGTGAGAGTATGTGTTGCCTCATCTCAGAGCGATGTGTTGTTATTACTGTATGTGAACTTCTCTGACTTAACACTATGTGCTGATGGCCACTGAAACATGGTTTTAAAAAAAAGATGGGCGTACTTTTAGTTATAGGAGTTATTGTAGAAATAAAACGATTCAAAACACTTTAAAAGTGGACCCTAATTTTTATCTGGTGGAGTGGCATTAAAATCCACTAAGTAATGCTTTTCTACTGTGGATTCTTTAATTTTGTTTTTTTTTGTTTTGTTTTGTTTTTTATAAATGCTCACACTCTAGTGTGGGCTACTTATTAAAACTTGTTTGAGTCACACATCATTCAGGCACAAGCTCTGGGTTGTAGACTAAAGTGTGCATGATATAGTGTAGTAATGTAGATACCCAGCTAATCACAGTGCACTGATACAAGGTGAGATGCACTATGGGAAAAGAACTTCAACGTTTGAAATCCCCAACAGTGCATGTGCAAGATTTAAGGATGTTCCACTCGTGCTTGTGTCTCCAATTTGCTGTTCAGGGTGTATCCCGCCTCAGCCCTGTAGTGGCTAAGATGGGGTCCATCCTCCCCGTGACCCTGGTTGGATTAAGCAGGTCAGCAAATAAGTGAGTGAGTGTTCAGTTACAGATTCCACTTAGCTTAAGCTTGTTTAGGATTTGGAAGCTATCAAACAGAAATTTTCAGGAAGTTTCATCAGTTTCCTCCTACAGTCCGAAGACTCTGGCTTATTAGCTGTTGCAAATTGCTTCAGCCTCCCCACAACCCTGATAGGATTAAGCAGTTCAACGAAATGATTTCAATGAATGAACACACACCATTTATCCCTAGATCTTTTGGAGGGGTGAATTGTAGCACAAAAAAATGCTTATTTAGATTTTGGGGATGATCCCAGATCAATTTTTTATTTTTTTTTTAAGGATTGATTAACATTTTTGAAATGACTTTTTTGGGAGGTGTAATATTTCAGCAGGTGCTGTATTTTTTTCCTGTTTGTTTATTTTTTTTCAGCCAGTGGAGGTTCATTCATTCATTCATTTTTCGAACCGCTTATTCCTAATTAGGGTCACCGGGAGGCTGGCGCCCATCTCAGCCAGCTCGGGGCGAGGGTGGGGTACACCCTGGACAGCTCGCCAGGCCATCGCAGGGCCATCAGTCACACAACCATTCGCACTCAC
>JBCNYG010000005.1:22939627-22954221 GCA_039654305.1 Porochilus rendahli | reverse complement strand
CTCATGTGAAAGTCTATTATTGTTTCCTACTAGTGTCCCATGGTAATGCCATGTCAATCAGCAATCATTTTAAAGAAGTAAAAGCTTAAAATCCACTGATCTTGATTTTGACCTTTTCGAGGTCACTCAAGGTCAAAGGGGTTTGCGCAGTTTCAAAGGGTTTCTTATCTGTCCCTTGCTGCATCTGTGGGTCTAGGCCACTTTGTTTCTCAATTGTTATAAGCAATTTAAATTTTTTGGAATGGGAAATGCCCATCTCCAAAACATGTGTAACCTTACGTTGACCTTAGGCTTTGACCTTGACATTCCAGAATTATGTAGTCTCTGGAGTTCACCTAGGGTAGTGTCCCTACCAAGTTCGGTGAAAACACTTGTAGAGGTCTGGTCAGGATTTTGTTTGCAAATAAACTGACAAACACACGTCAGGGATAAAAAAAAAAAAAACCTTGGTGGCAGAGGTTAAAAAAATATATATATATAAAATAAAAACCTGTTTAACTTTGCATATCAGGGTGGTGCATGGGCTTCACAAGGATTTAGACCAAAGCTGAAGTTTCCACATGAAGGCCACTTCTAAACATGTTCATGATGGTGTCAATTTAAGCATTTAGATTTTATATAGTTACAACTGCATAAACAAGGAAAAGCATTTGCACCAAAGCTATTTTGCCTCGGCTAAATGTCATTGCAGAGGCACGGCGGCGTAGTGGTTAGCATGCATGCCTCACAGCAATAAGGTCCTGGATTCAAGTCCATGGTTCGGCAAGGGCGTTTCCGTGTAGAGTTTATGTTCTCCACGTGCTTGCGTGGGTTTCCTCGGGGTACCTCGGTTTCCTCCTACAGTCCAAAGGCATGCCGATTAGGCTAGTTGATTGTTCCAAATCGACTCTTGGTGTAAGTGTGAAGGACTTTGTCTTCGTTGGCCCTGCGATAGACTGACGAGTTGTTTAGAGTGTACCCTGCCTTTGCCTAGATTCGGAAGAGATGGGCTTCAGGACCCAATAGTATTAAGCAGTTCGGCGAATGAATAAATTAAAAAATGAAAGAATGCATACCATCCATTGGCATCACTTGACTCTAAGCCCCATAACTGACAGTTTTATGGTGTTGCAAGAAGCGTTGATAGCTCAGTACTGATTCAGTATCATAGTATGACAAACTCTTATATTCTCCAATACTTTTGAGGTTTTTTTCCTAATATTTTGATCTCGGGTTTTGCATAAAGATAAGTCAAACTACTATATGTAAGGAAGGTCTTTCGCTTAAGGTAGCGTTACTTTTAAATTACATTGGTGCTTGAAGAAATTCAGAAATTTGGTGGCCTTGCTCCATAACCTAAATCTAGGGTAGCTCAGTGATTATGGCTCTGTGTTACTGATAAGGGTCTGTGGTAGCTCAGTGGACAAGGCCCTGGGTTACTGATCAAGCCCCAGAACCACCAAGCTGCAACCGTTGGGCCCCTAAGCATGGCCCTTAACCCTCAACTCTCTAAATGAGATTAAAATGTAAGTTGCTCATTATAAGGGTATCTGCCGAATACCATTAATGCAAAATGTTTATAATCCAGCAGTATAATTGACCCATGGCTAGCTTCATGAATGAGATTTTAGTTGAGGTCTCACGTACACCGAGCAAACCCTCGAGAAATGTCTCTTTGTTTTCGAGTTTGTCTTCCATCTTCTTATTTGCATCTCAGCACTGTGCCTTCACAATGCAGTTAGTGCATTGAAACCTTGAGTGATTAGTCTGTGATTAGGGGTGTGTGTGTGTGTGTGTGTGTGTGTGTGTGTGTGTGTTCATTTGGCTAGACTAATCAAATATGCAGATGTTGTAATTGTGAATAGCGCAGTCTAATAAATGACTGTTTACAATTACGTTTATATCAGGCCGTGTTTGTATGCAGGGGTGGGCATGTTTCAGTGCTTTCTGACGCCATGAGGTTATGAGCATATGACAGTTTGGACGCTGTTAGGACATACTAAAGGTCTAAACAACCAGATATTTACTTATAGTCACTGTCTGTAAGATAATATAAAACTTCTCAACACAGGGACTGATAAGGTATTTTAAAGTTTTGTTCAAGGGCATTCATAGAGCTTTACGTCTAGAGTGCATGCTTCACAATTGACGTGCATATGAAAAATGTACAATTGAACAAATGAACAATTTTCATAGAGCATCTGCAGAACTAATATCCTCATAAAACTGTCAGTGTTTTATCCGTATTGGTTATATTGGTCATCCTTACTGCATAATTTGTGTGTAATGTAACACTTAAACGATAAAGAGCATAACATAAATGACAATAAAAAGCACTATACTGGGTCATTTTATTACTAGCGGTGGCTGAACCAGTGCGGAAAAACCATTTTTTTCCTGTAAGTGCCTTGAACTCGTTAGGCCGGGTCATCCAGCATAAGTAAACAAGCAACTTTTAGGTAGTAAAACTCCCCGCATACTAAAGACTCTTACCCTTCACTGGTTCCTTCCGGCGAGGCGCTGCTCCCATCCGCTGTCATCCTATGAAGGAATTTCCGTAGGATCAGCGTCCGGTTTTAGACGTACCCTTTAAGGCATTCACAAAGCCACGTTATATTATCATATCTGCTTAACCCCTTCAGGACAACTGACATATCCCAATTTCATAAACGTTGGGACATTGTGTCAAGTAAATAATAACAGCAGAATGCAATGATTTACAGATCTCATAAACTGAAAAATATTAGCTCATTTTGAATTTGATGCTGACATCATGTCCAAAAAAGGTTAAGACGGGGCCACAGAAGGCTGGAAAGTCTAACAGGCTTAAATAGTTTTTGTCTGACTAACACAATAATTAGATTTTTTTTCCACGTTATGTAAATGTACTGACTCATTTATGCCACTTAGCACTTTAAGATAATGCAGGTAACCTTGCCTTAAATTCATCCAATCAGAACATTGGAAGAAACACTGCACTGGTCTGGCTGTGATTAACTGCGGCCACAATTATCAGCTGATCCACTGTGAATATATGTGGAACGTTCCATTAGTGTCCGTTCTACATCACTGCGCGGCTGTTGGCTCTTCAAACAGTGTAAATCTGTAGGAAAGTGGGAGCTACAGCGAGCAAACCACTGGAGAACCACCCATCTGACGCAAATGCCCCTGAAATGACCTAATAACCCTGATGGATGCTACTGCGCATGTGCAAACCCTCCTACTTGACACTGATTGTGTTCAGACAGCGCTCAGAATTAGATGTCCTGGAAGAACCATCACGTCAAATTGTGTAAAGGAAGTCCGAAGGGCTTTTACACAACAGCCTACTGACTCATCAGGGCTGGCGCTTATCCAGGTTTCTGTAGCGTGAAGCGACTAGGAGTTTAAGTTCTTTCGGATGGGATGCGAGTCCATCGCAGGTTACTGGTAGCCATTTATACTGCTGCGTGGAAAGAAGCACGCTTGCCCAAAGGTCTCAGCGCGGTGCGGGTCTAACAGGAATTCTAACCTCTTGATTATGAGCTCAGCACCATATCCACTACACCACCGGCCCCCCCCACCTTGAACTGTGTGCTGGGGTAAATTGTTTGTGCGCAAGTGTCCATGTAAAAGCAGCTTAGGTAACACTACCCTTACACCCACCACCTAAGATAAATAGTGTGGTCAGTGTTATTTAAGAAAGCCAACAGCTTAAGTATGAGTGTGTGAGTGTCTGAGTACATACTGCAGGTTATACCTTTTTTTACCATTCCTTTTTTCCCTCACTCTGTTGCACTTCTGCCCCATCAGTCAAACTAAGACGTACACATTTGACTTCATCCACACTTACCTCCTTGTCTTTTTATCGCTCTTTCACTCTCCTTCTCTCGTTCTTTTTCAAATTTCTTGGTCACGGCCCAGTGTCTCCATGGTAACTAGAAGTAGTTGATTCTTCTCTCTCTTACACACACACACACACACACACTGTGAATAAAAAGAAGTGAGAGATGACATAAAATTAAGTGGCAGTTATATAGAACGACCTTAAGTCATGTTCGAAAGGCTTCTTTTTAATGTCCTGTCTGAAATCTCCACCTCCGCCTTTCTTTAATCTATTCTGGTACCTTCTTCTCTTTTCTCTTTTGTGCCATCAGAGACTCTCCGTCCATTAAGAATTCCACTTTCATACCTATTTACCTGAATAAAACAGGAAAACCTGGTTCTGATTGAAGAAAACTCTGTCATCATCGTCTTATTTTCTTTCTTCAGCCGTTGGCTTATTTCCTTAGTGTTCTTCTTCACTGATCTTCTACTCTATGCAAATGACCGAGAAGCAAATCACGACTGTAATTGCCAATGCAGGAAATTGTTTATTCCCTGCGCACATACTTTTATCTAT
Source organism: Porochilus rendahli (assembly GCA_039654305.1). Lineage (NCBI taxonomy): Eukaryota > Metazoa > Chordata > Actinopteri > Siluriformes > Plotosidae > Porochilus > Porochilus rendahli. Next base: position 22,949,861 of record JBCNYG010000005.1, on the reverse strand, counting down.
ATTTAATTCAAGCCAACACTTAAGAATCTGAGGGTTGAGCATCATGTATAAACAGGGGCTGAATTTATAAACTCATGGTTAGTATTTCGGAACCTAAAGCATTTAGAGGCACCTTAGTCCCACAGAGGGCTGAAGTTATAGGAATCCCTACTGACCTCTTACACACACAAACCATTCCTCAATCAATTTTTAACTTTTTTTATTTAAATTTTTTTTTCTAAAAAGGTGATGTCAGTGGTTTATACTACCAGCTACTTTTTTTTGTAGCTATTCAATTTAGACACCCTGGGCAGCAGTGAATGAATAAATGCATAGACAATTACTGAATATAGTCCTTCTGTCACCAGGCCACCACCAGACCACTACTGACACAAACAGGCTGAGCAGACTGTAGTGACGAACAGTGAATGAATGAATGCTGACTGTAGTTCGTCTGTCATCAGGCCTCCACAGAAGCAGTGGCAGTATTGGTAACCTGACCTCCCTGATGTGAATAAATGGATGAATGAATTAATTGATGGATGGATGGATGAATGAACTGATGGGATGGAGGGATCGATGGACAGAATAATCGATTGGTGAATGAATGAATGGATGTTTGGATGAATGAATGACTTAATGGACAGATTAATTCATGGATGGCCAGATGGTTGTATGAATGGATGGATGAATGAATGCATTGATGGATGGATGGATGCTGTTTGTAGTCTGACCTGTCCATAGTGATGTATGGATTAATGGATGTATGGATGGATGAATGAATTAATGGGTGGATGAAGATGGATGGATGAATTGATGGATGGACGGAATAATTGATTGGTGAATGAACGAATAAAAATTTGAATGAATGAATAGCTTAATGGACAAATTAATTCATGGATGGCCGAACGGATGAATAAATGCATGGATGGATGGATATATGGATGGATGGATGGATGCTGTTTGTAGTCTGACTTGTCCATAGTGATGAATGAATAAATGAATGGATTAATGAATGTATGGATGGATGGATGAATGAATTAATGGGCAGATGAAGATGGATGGATGAATTAATTGATGAATGGATGGATGGATTCTGTATGTAGTTTTGACTTGTCCACAGTAATGAATGAAATCCTTTCGACAGGAGGCCACCACAGAACCATTGGCAACCCGACCAACCTCAAATAAATAAATGAGTGGATGGATGGATGAACGCTATTAACTTGCCAGTTATAAAATTATAGGCGAGTGAATTAATTTATTAATGAATGAATTTACTGAAGCTTCCACCAGACACCACAGGAGCACTGCCGACTTCCCGGACTGATAGTTCTAAGACGTGCCATTCTTTTTCTTATAAACCAGATGTCTTTGACTACTGACACCTTTTCTGTCCAGGTGACCCCCAGGTGTACAAGCAAGTTATTGGCCGACATGTCGAAAAGTGTATATGAAAGACAGTACATTAGAATAAACTGACGGATCATAACATGGTAGATGCCTTAAGTGTCAATGAGTGTAAGAATTAATCATCTCTTTCTCTGTTGCTTGTTCTTATTAGGGTTTCCTGAGTCGAAGATTAAAGGGCTCAATAAAGAGGACAAAGAGTCAGCCCAAGCTGGACAGGAACAGCAGTTTCAAACATATCCTGCCTGGCTTCCGAGCTGTAGATAATGACCGGTAAGAGGGTTATAAGTACATTCTGCTCGTTCTGCTGTGAATAAAAGGTTTACAATACAGCACTAAGCCACTGTAGGTATACTTTAGACTTTATTTTCTTATTCCTTTTTTTCCAAATCAATTCACTTTAGAGTTCTTCACGAAGAAATCCTTCACAAATTGACCCTGATACCCCCCCCCTCCCCCCCAACACATTTCATCTGACTTGCATGGCTATTGCTTCTTTTTTCATTCCACTCACGAACACTTCAGCCAGCACTCGAGGGAGATTGCTGAGATATTATGGGATATTCTCTCATTTTTTCTTTATACCTTTTTGCCTTAACACTTAAATGATCCATGGCAGATTATCCTGAATAACCTCAGTACACTCGTACGTGCACACTCCTACACTGACACTCCATTTTTGGTAATTTAATTGACTCATGTGATTTCAGTGCCGGATATGATGACGCGCAGTAGTTGCTGAGTGACTGTCCGTCTATTCAGTCTGTCTTTTTTGGTCTGAAGGAAATGCAGCAACATGTTTCCTATGATGCACATATTTCTTTATTATTATTATTATTATTATTATTATTATTATTATTATAAAATTGACTCTATAATTTTTGTATCTCTTCTTTATGTATGACCAGACAAACAATACATGTCACTGAATTGATAATTTAATTAATATGATTTTTATTATATAATTATTTATACATTATGAAGCTTTTTTTAAATGTACGCAAGTTTTTGCTAGCACTGCTAACTGTTTTTATATAATGCACAAAACATAGATATGTTTATCAGTAGTTAAGGCTCTGAGTTACTAATCAGAAGGTTATGGGTTCAAGCCCCAGTAAAAAAGCCCAAGCTGTCTCTGTTGAGCACTTGAGTGATGAAACTCAAACCTGCTCCATTGTATAAATGAGCTAAATATGTAATTTGCATAAGGGCATTTGCCAAATGCCATAAATAGAATTTACAAAATTACATTTTTATAAAGTTACCCAAAAAAAAGTGAATTACAGTTTCAAGGCTTTAAATTTCTGACTGATTTAAAGCCCTGAAACTGGACACTCCTTCCAAAAAAAGGACAATAAAGAACTATTACTAAAATAACGAATTTAATAGACGTGGGGTTTAAAGAAATAATAGTTATATTATAAAAACTACTGCTACATATATACAGCAATTAACCATTATAAGACACACTGAGGTTCTGTGCTGCCCTCAGTTTGTTTGTGTGTTTGTTAGCAGGTTTTAAAATTTTTTACCAGAGGTGGGGGGTGGGACACGGAAGGCTCCATAGGATTTTTGAGATTGATCAGGATCAAAGTATTCCTTAATATTTTAGAATGGTATTTCGGTTGATGTAGGAAAATTGCTCTCCTTGGCGGAGGTTAGCGCTCTCTGTGTGCTCTTTATATAAACAATTAAAAGATGTGCAGTCATAATATATGCTTACAGATAAAGGATATAGACAGTCATGATGAAGACATTCTAAACTGTGTGTTCTGTACAGGTATAAAATCCGCATTCATGACTAAATATACAGGCATTTGTGTAGGTGGTACGATTTGGAGTTTACCGAAGCGTGCGTGCCTATTGACGGCGTCTGCCGCTGATGTACAAATGTGTGCTTAAAGATTTATGTATGCACGTTCGTAGAAATGCCTGAAAAAAGCCTGTGTCTGCTTTTCACAGCAAACTGCCTATCAAGGTCGCTGCCGGCATGCTGTGGAAAGCGGCAGAGCTTTACGCTCCAATCTGTCATTTCTCCATCTCTCCACCCTTCCCTGTTTCCTTCATTCTTAAGTTTTAGACACAGTGCAGCTTTATGCTTTAGTCACAATTTTCAGTAGCATTTGCTTCTGTAACTCAGTACACCTGTGCAGAAATAAACTCTGCTCTTGAGAACATTTGACACAAAATAGTATAAAATTACGTTATATTTTATCTGCATTCTTCCTGTGATGAACTGAAGCACAGAATCCGTGGTGGTTATTTTATTGCACATGATTAGACACTGTAGTCTCAGCAACCAATTGTGTAGTTCACAGAATGCCCTGAGGAACATAAAATTTATCTCTAATTAAATTACACTGTGTACAATAAAGTTCTCGAAATGTTCATTACCGAACATGCTGAATGGGCTAAAATTGTGCAAATAAGCGTTCTCTTTCCTGACTCTTTCCTGGGAGGAAATATCTACAAACCTTCACCCAAGTATGCTTACCTCTGTCACTGTGTTTTTGTATAGGTTTGTGTGTTTGTTTGGATTATGCAAAAAATGTATGCAGGGTTTTCATGAAATGTCCACCATGGGTGGGGCTTTGGACAGGGAAGACTGCAATGCATTTTGGAGATGATCCGGGTCAGATTTTGAATCTAGGAATTTTTTGAAGGATTCTTTAGCACTGTGGAATAGACAGTTCATTTTGAAGTGCGGTATTACAGTAGGCCCAGCAGAGGGTGCTCTGTACCTTCCGTTATTCATTCAACTTGGTTGAGGTTTGCGCTCTCTTTATAACTTTTTCATGCATTTCTTCTTATTACAACAATTTAATCAGTGTTTTATTATTAGATGTCGATGTTTTAAGTCTGCGTGAATTAATTGTTCTCAGACTAATGATGATAAACTCTAAACTTGTGCTTTGATTTACTGCCAGAGCTTCAGTTAATAACATCTATTGAGCATCTCTTTACCAGTAAGAATTGTGGTATGATGACAACATACAGGTTACTGTTAAGCTTATTGTACATATTTAGTATATACTACACGGAAACATTGTGATCTGATTTGTTCTCTGTCTCTGAATTAAGACAACATATTACTCCAGGTGAACAATGCCGGACTCAAAACGACAGGCACTCAAAGTTTGTCACAGTTACTTGGAGATGGTAGTAAAGTCATTATTATGCTTTAAATTGAAAAATGGTTTTCACTTAGTATATATCACAGATGTCAAACTCAAGGCTCGTGGGCCAAATCTGGCCCACCAACTAATTTTATGCGGCCTGTGAGATCTTTTAAAGAATATGATTAACATACTTTTTTTTGCATCAACCTTTACCAGGAAACGCAATTCATCATCCTTTCACTAGGTGGCAGCAGCCTATTTTAAGTAAAGATTGTGTTTTATCAGAAGTGGAAAGTGGAAAAAAAGACAACAACTATTACCTAAACTAATAATTTTGCCATGTAGATTTCACACGGCCAAAGAAGAAATGATTATTGCCAAGGTTGGGTGTGTTTTTTTTTTTTTTTGTAGTGAGCAAGTGCAAGAGTGTGAGATAAAGTGGTAAAAAGTGTGAAACAAAGTGAGAACCTTAAAGAAAGGAAGGTGTTGCCTCTGTAAACTAGTGTGAACACGTAATATGTGAAAAACAACAAATTCTTGCACTCCTTGTTTTTTATTTACGTCTTGATATTTCTTCATTGAGCAAATTGACACCTGAGTGCCTTATGATTACAGAACTATTCTGAAATATTCCTTATCAAGCTAATATCCCGCTACTTTTATCCCCCATATGCCAGGGTTTGTTCTGAATTAGCTAACTAGAGACTTTTTTAAACCTTCAGCACACTAGGTGTTTCTTCAAGCTTTTAAACCTCTTTATAACCCTCTTGCATCATACTGCAAACTCATACCGCAGTGTTCCACACTTGATGGAACCAAGAATCGTTATTCATGTTACTTTATTGAGCAGTAACTGAGACTCGGATAGTATTTGCCAAAAGTAGCCTTTTGCTAATTATATCCTTAAGCGTCACCTTAAAAAAATTCTCATCACTCTAGTCTGGTGGTTGGTTGTTAGCATTTTCATGTGTTTTGCCTGCATGTGCTAGCTCTTGCTAATGTTATCCGTTGTTGTTGCTGCTGTGAGTCACTAACCTAAATCCTACAGCTGTGTTTAGAACATCAGTGTTTCTGTAAATGAGATTATAGTATGATGCAAGCTCCCAAATCCTAAATCCCTAAGTATCTTATTTAATTGGGTTAAGTGTTTGGATAGCTTTGTTTTCTGATACATCCTGTTATGCTTATAGTCATAACATTAGCTTTAGAAAGTGTTTTCATTTATTTATTATTATTATTATTATTTATTTTATTTATTTATTTATTTATTTTTTTTTACAAATGAAGCAATGGATGTAATGTTCAATATGTACATTTAAAATTTGTATTAAACATACAATCTACTAGTTGTTGTTTCAGAGTGGATGTGCTGTGATAGAGCTTAGCATTTTTTTTGCTAGTAGAAAGGCAGCAGCTTCTGCTTGTAAACAATTTAGTCAGGAATACCCACTAGCTAGTAAGGTAGCAAACATAGCAGTCGTCATGTTGTATCTACAGTTAATACTTTCAACATAAGAAAATAGAAATACAACTGCCAGTTAGCATTCAGTAACACTTCAGAACGCACAGAGATATACCTAGCGTTAGCAATCATCAACGCTAATGTGACTACATGGTACGATGTATACAATACCACAGTGCTTCTGAATGCTCTGTACTGAGTAGGGTCAGAAAATGTTTATTAATTTCCTATTTACTAAAAGTTGCTTAGCACCTGCACTGTCATTTCTATATTAACAGTCAGCACAGGGACTTTGCCACCCACAACAATTTTTAATATCCTGTGAGATATTTGTTTAGCATGTTTGTGTGCTATCTTGATTTTCTGACAAGCTGCAGTTTGTGTCACAAAAAGAAAAAGAGGCTGTGGTATCCTTATAACCGTTTAGACGTTCTACATCATTAAAGTGTTATTATTAAGAAATATACATATATTTTTAAAGACATGTCTTTAATAAAAATGTTAAAACAAAAGTAATTGCTGTACCCATGAGAAGTAAACACTGCAGGATTCGCTGTTTAGTTTGTATAGGAAACTAACCAAGTTTACCTTTAAAATGCTAACTTCGCTTTGTGATGGGACGCATCACAGCACCAATAATGAACAAATTTTTTTTTTGTCCTGTGTTTTATTCCTTTCGTAATACATTTGTAATGATGTATCAAGTATGTTAATTTTTTTAATGAGTAGTGTTTATTAAGACTTTATATTCACATGTTGGAAAGCACAAGGTCTTTGCTACTCTCTCTCTTTCTCTCTTTCTCTTTTTCTTTCTATCTCATGTTTGTATGCAATTTGCATTTTATGTTTGGGCAGCACAGTGGTATAGTGGTTAGCATGTCCGTCTCACAGCAAGAAGTGCTTGCTTGGTTCTCTGCCTTTGCCCAGAGCCAGGAGAGAGAAACTCGACCCTCCCTGCGACCCTAGAAAGATTGAACAGCTCAGAAAATAAATGAATGAATGAAGTTCTATTCGCACCAAGCCAGTCATACACGAATACTCATATTAAAGGTCAGAGATGATCAGAATCAGGTTCTCATTTTTATTTAATTGCAAATGACACATTTGTAAGAATAAATAAATGGAAATAAGTACAATAAATTAGAATGTTTCCTGAAGCATCGCTCACATGATTGCAATAAAGAGTTGACATTTAACATTATTAACCTCAGTACATTTTCTCCAGGTTTCTTCTCTCAGGGCTTTTGCGTAACCATGAAGTCTGTGTAGTTTTCTCCTGTTTTCACTCCCCCTCCATTATTGGAAGCGTTACGCCCTTGTTTTTCCTCATTACATAAAAGCAGCTATCAAATAAAATATCGATTTCCAGTCCTTCACCCTGACTTTCTTTCCAGCTACAAGATCTCTCTTTTACTCTCTTATCATCCATCATGTAATGTAAGGAGCAGCCTGGAATGGAGTCTAAAAGTCTCTGCTCCCTTATTTGTTTAAAATAAAATAATAAAAAAAAAGAATTACTGATTCAGTTAAAAAAAAAGGTTCTCAAATAAATTCAGTGTTGCAGAAAAATATTTGTATGACAATATGTTTGAATTAGCTAATTAAGCTGTGAATTTGAGTGATTTTTTTAATAAGTATAGTGCTGTGCAAAGGTTCTAAGCACCCGATTTTTCAAGTGTGAGCTTTGTTATAGATTTTTATTTGATGATTATTAAGTAAGTACAAGGTGAGATTTAGTGAGAAAGTAAGATTGAGAGTGATACATTTTCCACATAAAATTAAATGTGACAAAAAATGTTTTCATGTATAAATTGTAAAAATTGTATACCATAAAATACCTCATTTCAGAAAGGGAACATTAACATTTCTGTTGTAAAATTAGTGTATGACAATCATAAACTCAACTGCTCTATAAATTGACAATGATCAAACCTTATATAGGAGTGCAACAGTAATGTATGTGAATATTTGGTTTTGGGAAACTATTACAGTATTTATGATGTAATGATTTTCTTTTAATTATCTTGATGATGTTTCTACCAGTGTCTTATTTAAGAATAGCATTATTTTTGACATCTTGAGTATTTTAAATTACTGTAGCAAGGTATATTACCACACCATAACACAGCATAGATATCCAAAGAAATAAATAGGTTCATACTTTTGAACTTTAAGTGAAACCTTCTTAAATATTATAAGCAGCCCCGACCGTGTTGTTGTTGTTATTGCAATATCCATCAGTGCCACGGTTTAACTATTGAGCGTGAGTTTTTAGACCATTATTGGGAAATGTTGCATATAAGAAGAGCATTCTGTCTGGATCACAGGAAGATTTATTAAGAATCCATCTTCGATTTTATGGCATGCAACAATTTTAATAACATTAAAATTCTCTCTCTTACTTTCACTTCATGAACGATGTTGTCAAGGAAACTGTGATTTGGAACAAATCTAGGCACAAATGTATTGTTTAATAAACTTCTTTAAAAAAGAAGAAAGGGGAGATTTATTGTATGAAAACTATGACAGGAAGTGATCGAGAGCCATTTTTAATCAAGCTGTCAGGACGGCTCCGGCGATCTGTGACTGTAGTATTAAAACAAAAGAAAAAAAAAAACCCAGTGGCCTTTAATGCAGATGCTATCACAGCATTTCTAAAGTAGCTGTTTAAATGATGCATTATAAATCTTTATGACTGATTGTGACAAACAAGTAATACATCATTTCCACTCTTCAGAAAAATGCTTTTAATAATGTACTACACTACTCGTCAAAAGTTTTAGAACATCTCGTTTTTTTTCCCTGCTTTTTATCGGAATTTATGCGGTTTAATGTTTTATCGTATTCTGAAATTTAAGCTTAGAACTAAAAAAAGTAGTTGAAGGTTAAAAAAAAAAGACATTTTTTTCAATCTGTTTTGTTTAACAAAATCTAATCAAATTTTTTTTGCCTCATCAATGTCGCCACCTTTTAAATATACTACAGATGAACACACTCAAGGCATTCTTGTGATGGAAATCAGATATTGTTCTGAAAGTGTGGAAAGTTGGACGTTTAGTTGCTTTGATTTTACCCTTCTGTCTATTTTATCCCAAACCAGTCCAATGGGTTCTTAGTCTGGAGACTGTGTTGGCCATTCCATGATTCGAAGCCTACCATCTTGTTCTTTTCATCTAAGACTTAAACTGCATACACCTCAATAAAACAGGAAAAAAAAACTTGGGGTGTTCAAAAAGTTTTGACCAGTTAAGTACTTTTGAAGCACGACACAATTAAATAATTTAATTTCATTTTATTTATTGTAATAAGCATAAAAAGATCTGACTGAGATTATCTTCTTATACTCTCACCAGCAAATTTTGATTGCAGTATTATACCCCTCTTAGGTAGGTTACTTAACAATAACACTGCATCCAACATCATTTTTAACAAATTGTGTTCCAATTTTTGTCAGATTAATTGATTGTTGGATTTTAAGAAAACTACAGTCAACATTGTTCATTATGAAATAGCAAATTTTATTATATGATGTTATGCACAATCTGATTGGCTATGGGGTGGTTTCTCTATACAGACTGGCCAATTCTGCTTTTTTTCTCGGTAGCACTCGACCGAAACATGAACTTCAAATAACTGCAGTCTAAATTTTTTTTATTTTCTTGCTTCATGTTTAGGAAAAAAAAAGATCTAACCTTGGATCACATCTAAGGTTACAACTAACCTTATTCGTTATAATAGGCAGAGACCTTATAATTAATATCATATTAAGCTTGTTATTTAGGTCAGAAAAAGGAAATACTTCAAAGCCTGTGTCTGGAATTTCATTGGTTCATATCCTTTAAAAAAAACAAACAAACAAAAAACCCCCAGAATCATCACACGATAAAATCCTTCTTTTTGATTTGCCACACTCAGAAAATTGTCCATTATAGGGTGCTGGAAATATTACTTTCTTAAAGCAAAGGTTTTTTGTTTTTTTTTTACTTCAGATAGACAAGGGGAAGGAAGGAAAGATGGTAGCTGAAGCTTGATATATTAAAAAGTGCTGTGTAGTTCTGGTGAACTGTTTGTGCTGAATGACAGTTTGCAGCGAGCGTTAATATGTTTTGATTGATTATTTGTTCGGATGGCGTAAGCATACCGCCAGCCACAAACAGCTGCAAGGATTCAATGGGGATGAAAGGCAGGGGTTCGGCACAGCATGAATAGCTGTGTGTGTGTGTGTGTGTGTGTGTGTGTGTGTGTGTGTGTGTGTGTGTGTGTG
>JBCNYG010000005.1:22748348-22758746 GCA_039654305.1 Porochilus rendahli | reverse complement strand
GTGTGTGTGTGTGTGTGTGTGTGTGTGTGTGTGTGTGTGTGTGTGTGTGTGTGTGTGTGTGTGTGTGTGTGAGGGAAAGAGAGATCAGATAATCTAAAAGCAGTTTAATGTGAGATTATGTTTTTTTTGAAGAGACTTGGTGTGAGTGTGTGTGCGTGTGTGTGTGTGTGTGTGTGAGTGTGTGTTTGTGTGTGTGTATGTGTGATGTATTACATTCCTTATCAAAGTCGGTGTGTGTAGTTTGCCAGGGAGTCAAAGAAGTGAATCTCTGTGATATCCCCACACACACACACACACACACACACACACACACACACACGTTATCAGTCATATTTCTGCACATTCTGGACTCACTTTCTCCCTTGCTATCTATAATGCCTTTGCCTTTTTCGTCCCCTCCTCTGACAGAATGTCTGGTTCTGTTTTTTTTTTCCATCTCTCCCTGTCCTGGCAGAGCTCCGTCTGGGCCCCACCCCCACAGGAAGCAGGTCGATTGTTCTGTGATGTGTATAATGCATCTCTGCACACACATCTCACTGTATATTAGAAAGGTTTCTTGACATTCTGACATTGAATAGATGTTTTTATTCGCTGATTGGAAACACGAACTTGAAGCCTGATTTATTTATTGCAATTTTTGAACGTACCGAGAGTAGAAGATGAATGGAATGTAGACAGAGGGAGATGGAAAGATCCTTTTAAAAGCCTTGCTGTTTATGACACTCGTTTAGCTTGCTGACTCCAGCCTTATGCTAATGGGGGGCAGATGTGGAGGGGGAGGGGGGGGGGTGTTTATTCCGTATTCCTGTAATTATTTTAGGGCATGTTTTTATTTTTGCATTGCGTGTATGCATGCAATGTACAATTATCATCATTAATTTGTTATTTTTATTAATTTTGTATTTTTAATAAGTATTATACTAACATTCTTTACTCTTCTAAGCTTTGTAATCCATTAACCCAAAATTAATTCACTCTTATTTTTTACACAGGGTTAAAGAGGTAATCCCAAAACTTGACCCGCCCCCGCCTCCCGTCAACCGAAAGCGACCGAACAGAACAGTATCAGCATCAGAAACGGCATCGAGTCTGGCCTTCAGCTCAACCTTCCCCGAGATCAGCCCCTGTTTAGTTTCTCCGGCTGACTTCGGCAACGATCTCAGTGCCTCGTATTCAGCCAGCGAAGATTCGGGTATGCGCTCTGACAACAAGCCGTCTGGAGAGGAACTCTTCGAAGACCGCAACTCTGCGCTCCTCTCTGCGTCCAGCACCTGCAGCAGTTTACCAGAGGACCACCCCCTGGCTGAAACCCCGCCCCGTCCGGCCACTCCCAACAGCTTCGAGCACACACTTCCGTTATCATCACCGCTAAACAAAACCTGCCTTCACATTAGTCTGAGTGAGGACGAGCTTCTGGAGGATGGGATCTTTACCGCACCAAGCCCGCTTAGTAGCTCTCTTAGTTAGTAGTAAAGACAACATTTCCTCTCAGTAGCCCTTAACCTGCCCCTTGGTTTGAATGAGGGTCTATGGTGCCATGGTGTAATGGACTGGCATCATATCATGCATGGCATCCAGGAACAGGCTACGGATTTACCGGTTACAGAAGATGAATGAATTATCTTAGCTGCCTTAAAGACTTAAAGATTTTGTTGCCATTTTCTTGTAAGATGGGCCGTATTCAGAGTTGAGTTAGGCTTTCGAACTAAAGATTTGATTCGAAGGCCGAAATCCTGCACCTTGATATTGTCCAGTGCAATGTTGTTCCTTATTTTCAATTTGCATAAAATGAATGGGAAGGTCAGATAATTTACTTAAGCATGTGCTTTGTTTGGATTTGCGTTATCAGCTCTGAATATGGCCTGAATGAAACACTGTTCATGTGCAAATGTGCTGGAAATTAATGTACACTTGGACTACTGTGTATTTAAATAGAGATATTTCTGGAAGATAATTAGGTGTTAACTAATAACCTAGAAAGGAAAGGGTATAGAAATTTATTAGAAAATAGGACTTTCTTTTTTTTAATTAGCTGCTACATTTTATTGTAAAGATATATACATCTCAAGTTCATGGGCTACTGTTTGCCAGATTAGAAATGAAAATTATATAATGAAGTGGAAGGAACAGACAAGAAGAGAAGCATCTCCAGAAAGAAATCAGAACAGCATCATCAACAGTGGGTATAAAAAATATTTACACCTTCAAAATATTCACATTTTGTTGCTTTGCAGCCTGAAAATAAGACCCTTAACAATCAGGTGAAAGATATAATAGCAACAGCTCAGTTAAAAAAAAAAAAAAAAACTACAGTCACTGAGATGGATAAACAGTTTCCCCCTCCTAAGAATTTTTGTGAACTCAATCAGGTATAAATAATCACCATTATCTTCTGTTCTTCCGGGGTCGGGTCACGGGGGGCAGCAGCCTAAGCAGTGAGGTCCAGACGTCCCTCTCCCCAGCCACTTCCTCCAGCTCCTCCGGGGGGGCGGCGAGGCATTTTCAGACCAGCCGAGACACGTAGTCCCTCCAGCATGTTCTGGGTCGACCCCGGGGGTCTCTTCTCAGTTGAACATGTCGGAAACACCACACCAGGGAGGCGTTTGAGAGGCATTCTGATCAGATGCCCGAGCCACCTCAACTGGCTTCTGTCAACACGGAGATTCATCAGTTCTACTCCGAGCTCCTCAGCTTTTCCCGCTGAGAACCATGGCCTCGGACTTGGAGATGCTGATTCTCATCCCGGTCGCTTCACACTCTGCGATTTGGTCCAGCAAGAGCTGGAGGTCCCGGCTCAATGAAGCCAAAAGGTTTCAAAACCTCTGCAAGAAGCAGAGACGAAATCCGATGGCCACCAAACCAGAACCCCTCAATACCTCAACTGCGCCTAGAAATTCTATCCATAAAAATTATGAACAGAACCGGTGACAAAGGGCAGCCTTGACGGAGTTCTGGAAACGAATTTGACATGTTGTTACCAATGCAGTCCAAGCTCTGGCTCCGGCAATACAGAGACCGAACTGCCCGTAGCAACGGGTCCGGTATTCCATTTTCCAGGAGCATCTAAATAATCACCTGCTCCATGGCAAACCAAGCAAATTTGCTTCCACCTGTGTTCAATTCCATCGGATCAGTTCAAAGTACAAAAACATTCTGAGGCTTTATAAATCCCAAGGAGCACAGTAAAGTTCATAATCAAGAAGTGGAAAGTTTTTGGTACTATGATGGCCTTTCCCAGATCACGCTGTTCCTTCAAACTGGAAGAAGTAGAAAGGAGGAAACTGTTCGGACAGGCTGGTCAGGAATTTTTGCATAATAATAGTCATTGTGTGCATGATACAATGTCATGAATTTTCCACAAATGTGGCTGGTATGGAATGGTTGCAAGAAAAAAGCTAAAATGTACCTTGAAGAGTCTGAGGACAAAGGTAAAAGGTGCTGTGGTCATATGAAACCAAAATTGAACTATTTGGCCTAAAATCAAAAGGTGTATCAGGTGAAAGCCAATACAGCTTACCATCCAAAGTACATCATATGTACCTTAAAGCATGGGGGTGGTAGCATCGTTCTGTGCTGGAGTTTCTCAGCAGCATGGACCGGGGCAAAAATTTGTTACATTTTTGAAGAAAGCCTGCTACCAGAAAGTTGTCAAAAGAAAAGAAGGATCATCTTTCAACATCACAGTGATCGAAGTTGGCCACACAGTGGCTGAAGGATAAACAGGTGAAAGTCCTTGCGTGGTTTAATCAGAGCCCAGACTTAAACCCTATTAAAATATGCAGAGTGATTAAAGATTGAAGTCCACCAATAGTCACCGTTCTGTTTTGACTGAGCTTGAACAGTTCTGTAAAGACTACTGCGCAGTCTAGATGTGCAAAGCTAGTAGAAAAGTACCAACAGACTCATGTCTAGGGTGATCCTTTAACCATTTTAATGATTGTGTTTGCTTATTTATTTATTTTTTGCAGTGTGGCTTGATTTAAGGCTGCAAAGCAGCAGAATGAATATTTTGAAAGGGGGAAAGGTTCTCTTTCAGGAGTGATGGGATGATGTAGGGGGAGATGGACAGATAAATCGTTCCGGCGCCAGCATTAATGACAGTGGTCCATTCTGGTGAAGAGGGAGCTGAGCCAGAAGCCGAAGCTTTCGATTTATTGGTCCATCTACATTCCAAACCTCACCTAAGGCCATGAGATTTAGTTAGTGACCAAAAGAACAAGGTTGCAGATGCAAGCAGACAAAACTCGTTGAGATTGAGACTCGTGAGAATCATCAAATGTTTTTCACAATGCCATGGTGTCATCATGAACTGGAATGCAGTTGTGTTCTTTCTTCACTGAAGGAGAATGGCAGTGATAGGCAGGATGGAAAAAAGGTCTGGTTTTTACAGTGAATCGAGTCTGAACCAGTGAGACCGAGGTAAATCAGTTTGCTTGTTCTGTGGATTTTCTTGTCATAATATTGATACTGATAACGTCATTGTGAACTAAAAAAAACATCCAGCTCTGACCCTGATCTTTGCCAGTCTCACAGATGCAAATATGCTGGTTTAAAATGAGCTCACTGGATCCATTTATTAGTCTTATGAGACCCAAAACTGTGAAATGTTTATAAAGACGTCATGCAATAAGACGAAAAATGAATAAGAAAGAAGGGATTAGTTTAAGGGATGTCAGGGGTGAGAAGGGGTTGAGAAGAACGTGGAAACGACATGGAGGTAGGTAAAGTATTTTCAGTGTCACTGTCGAAGCAGTTACAGCAATGCCTACAGCAATAAATCTGAAAATAAATAAAATACATGCTAAAGAGTAGCAGTGGTAATGATTTTTTTTTTATATTTCCCTTTGGATCAGGTGGTATCATTATTGTAGACCTGTTCTGGTGACCAGACATTAAGGTTTTGGTTATAGACCAGTGTTTTTGCTAGCCCCTTCTTTCTGAATGATGACTCACATTTCTGCTGGTCTCTCACACCCTGGTGCCATGTTGCATACTCAGCTAAATCAGGAGCTCATTCTTTCTTCCTAAAAGCATTTTCACCGGAGCTAAACGCTAAAACTGCAGCGTCTCCTTGCCTAAGGTCATCACCTTTGATTTTAAAGCTCTGCAAGGGTTAACCACTTAAACATCTGTATTATTCAGAAGTCATTCTATAACCATATCAGTATATGACAGATATGCATTCTATAGTACAGTACAGTACACAAGCACAATGAAAATAAATAAGGTGAGTTATGAAGAAACAGTATGTACGCTCTTAGAGAGTTCTTCAATGGTTCTTTTAATGGTTTTGTTTTTCTTAAAGGGAAATTTACTGTGACAGGCATGGTGGTACAGGGATAAGCACCTCTGCTTAACAGCAAGAAGGTCCTGAGTTTAAGTTCCAGAGTTTGCATGTTACCAGGCACTCCGGTTTCCTTTCACAGTCTGAAGACATGCATTAGTCTGATTGGCTGTTCAAAATGCCCCAGGTGTAAGTGTTTATAGTCCTGTGATGGAATTGCGAGCTGTTCAGAGTCGGCTGAGATAGACTCTAGTAGTATTAAGTGGTTCAGCAAATGAATGAGTGAATAAATAAAATTAATTTTACTGCATGGGAAATTTGAGTGTGGAATTACCGATAGACTAATGATGTGTAATTTCAATGACTTGCATTCTGAGTGCTGGACATTTTTAATGTAAAGTACTGTCACTTACCAAATATACTTCCTTTGCAGATGCCTATTTACTGTAACATCCCCCCCGTGGAGGCTCCGCCTCGAAAGTACATCCCCCGCTGATCGTGTAAAAATCCTTCACCAGATGTTCCACAGATCTTCCATAATTCCAGTTTTAACCCTTTGTGGGTGATTTGTGTGTTAGTATAAGTCTTTGAAGGAGGCTACTCAAACAGTGTGACAAAATGTCCTTAAAGCTTTGATCATAGCACACGCTTGTCTTACCTAAATCTATCACTGAATCTCTTCCAGCAACATTAAATGCCATGCTAAAGTCTTGCTTAGACAGCATCCTTCTAATTTGTGTTGGTGACCATAGTAATAGTGGGCTGTGGGCGTACGTAGTACAGACGATCATTTTTCAAAGGTATTTCGTCTAGCAAAAAAAAACCCCAAACCTGGTTCCACCCTAGATCGCTGGCTTTTTCACGAATTTGTAAATGAAGCTACCCATATTTTTTATTTATAATAATTTTCTACAGATTCCCTTTAAATCCTATGCAAAAACTGCGTGTGATTCCTCTGCGGAGGCTTTGCCGTGGATATGTACTTGGTAAGTGACAGTAGTGTATTTATGAAAAGGGAATTAGTGAAACAATGTACACTTGCATTACAATGTAAACTACAAACTAGATGGACAATGATAGTGTCAAAGGTACTTCTGCCAGGCACAGATGGATTAGGGTGACACGTTACTAATTGACCTGAAGGATCTATAACTTGATATATTTATAATGAAATGTCTACCCTTAGAGGGAATCTGATGATAATTCATTCACACATTATTTGCACTTATTGGCCATAATGGATTTTTATTCATCATGAATACATGTATGGATTACCTCCAAAATGTAAAGGTTTGTTACTTGTACCACACACTACCCTAGAAAAAAATATTATATAAAGTCCATGCATGACATTTTAAGTTATAGTGCATAAGAACAGACAAACAAACAGGTGAAAACAACCTTCCAGTGTAGGCAATAAGCCATGTATTTCTGTATTTAGAAAACACATAAAGCGAGGGCGCTTATGATTGTCTGGAATATTGTAACAGTTGAATGAAATAAAAAGGTTTCTTCCTTGTGACAACTGAGGGAGATTATCTTTTCCACTGTCCTTAAATTAATTTGACTATGTAAAGCTGCTTTGTGACAATGATTGTATTCACGGCGAGAGAGTTCAAGTAATCATTAATGTATGGCTGAACTAATTAAGGTTGCACTAATGTCCATTATTATAACTTTTGGTTTCACTTCGTATTCCATCAGTTGTGGTCAATGATGTAATCTTGCACCTAGATGTTAACAGCAGTTAATTTAGGTTCTGTAAGTCACAAGGTGGCGCCTTCATGGAACATACTTGTTGTCCAGCTCATCTGACAGAAACCCAAATTGGGATCTGTGGAATTAGGAGGCCAAATCCACACCTCTGTCATGTTCAACTCATTTTTGAACAATTTTTTGCAGTATGGTAGGGGGCATTAACCTGCTGAACGAGATCACTGCCATTAGGTAATAACATTTCCACGAAGCGGTCTGCAACAGTGTTTGGGTAGGGGGTCCTCGTCAAAGAAACATCCACATGAGTGCCAGGATCCAAAGTTCCCCAGCATAACACTGCCCAGAGTAAATAGGGAATAGATATCTTGTTGCTTCCCTTCCTCGTTTTCCAAAGAACAGAAAAGCTGGCAGGCGTCAAGAAAGTGATGATCTTCTCCCCTCTCTGCTTGATCTGTGAGAAATGGAATACAGGGAATCCCTCACTATAACATGCGGGTCAAATAGAACCAGAGACGACTGCACACCGAGAAAGAGGAGAAGTCAAAAAGGACTGGGAGATCCTTCTTCATAGAATTGATTCAGAGCATTCATGTTAATGCTCACTCCGTGGTTCATCCTCCACCTCTGATCCTCTTCATATTGACATACAGGGGCGATCCATCAATACACATTACCATTTGCTGACGAGGGAGGAAAGGAGCAGGGAGGGGAAAGCATAGCCAGGGGAAAATGGAAAGGCAGAGCCCTTTAAAAGATTTTCTCTCAGGCAGGGAGGTTAACAGGACAGACATCTGTTAAGGATGAAGCAGACGCTCTGTGCCTTTGGAAACTGATCTTGATTAAACCAGGCAGAAAGGAGGATTTAGTGTTTATGGAGGATTCACAGAAAAAATTTCAACAATTCTTAGGCCTCAGTTTTACAATAACAAAGATAATCAGACAAAAAAAAAGAATTTAGAAAGTGTTCTCCATTATTCTTGTCTCCAGTGAACACCTGACCATTCGATTAGAGCACTTTGTATGCGAAATGAAATTTGAGGAACCTACTAACGGAAGCGGCACGGTGGCATAGAGGTTAGCATGTCCAACTCACAGCAAGACGCTCCTGGAATCGGTGAGGGTGTTTCTGTGTGGGGTTCTTCCGGGTGCTCCGGTTTCATCCCACAGTCTGAAGCTATGCACATTAGGCTAACTGTCTTCCAAAGGGCCTGGGTTCGAGTCCTGGGCTCGGGCATTTCTGTGTGGAGTTTGCATGCTCTCCTTGTGCTTTGCTCTGGGTACTCTGGTTTCTCCCACAGTCCAAAGACATGCATGTTAGGCTAAGAGCCCCTCAGTGTGAAGGGATATGTGTGGGTTGGCCCTGTTTTTTAAGCTGTTCAGAGGGTACCCTGCCTTTGCCCCCAGTGTCAGCTGAGATGGGCTTAAGATTTGGTATGCTCCAGACTGGATTAAGTGGATCAGCGAATGAGTGAGGGAGAGTGAGTGAATGTTTATATGTAATGTATATAATGAAAAATTTAAATAATAAATATGACCACAAATATCTTTATACTATATCTCTATAAGCTTTTTATTCAAAGCCTAGACACTAATAAGATATTTATAATGCCTGTCCATCCTGCCTTCAGTTTTCATTACTGCCCTTCCAGGTTGGCTTCTTCCTCCACAAAACCCACCATCTAGCCAGATAGCTGGCACGTGACTAACATGGGTGCCATGCTGTTAGCTTGGTTCAGTAGTTCACCCTTTATGTGCCATTCATGTCTTTTTATTTGTGATCTTACTATATTATTTCTGCTAAGCTGAAGCTCTGGATTTGGAGATGATTTTCCTTCCACACAGTTCTTTTCACTTGGGTCAAATTCCTGTCTTGTCAAATTCTAACAGCAGTGTCAGACAGTGTCCTTGCAGTCATGCTGTCAGTGTTTGGGTCTCTCAAAGCTTAAAACTGGCCATCTCAAGGACATGGTCTGACTCTAAATGCGCAGCGATGGCAGTGTTGCCACAGTGCACTGTGCTGGCAGATTTACATGCTCAGTTCTGGCTCAAATCAATGACTTGTTGGCAGACATGACTTTGGGTAAGATGACTGATTTAGGAACTGTAACCATGCATATTGTAGGCCTAATTTTCTACAAAGCTTTCTTTAAAGCCCCTTATCATGGGAGTACTTATCATGAGGATGTTATGTTTACAGCCACATTTGGGGCGTTCTTGAAGGCTGCCGGTGTTCTACCTGCTTGGCCTCTAGTAGCAAGTTGAGCAGCCAAGTTAGCATCTTCTTTCCTGGTTATTCCTGGCAGAGATGAACAACCCACGGGGACAGGATGGCCTGGTCAGGATTAGGTCCACAACTTGCCTTTCCTCCTCTGTCACATGATGTATAGAATATAGCTGCTAGTCCACAGTGTCCTGCTTGTGCTCTAGAAATACCGTGGAGCATGCTACTACCTTCACCAGTCCTGAAACATCCTGCTTGCTTTCTTCCCAATCAAATGTGCTGTCCCATATAGATTGCAGGATTTGGCAATCTTGGCCATGTCATCTGTATCTCTGGGTCTGGCTCTTGGACTGTATTTCCATGTAAGGTATGCAACCAGGCAGTACAGCAAAATGCTTCCAAACACAATAGTGCCAAGCCCGCAAGTCTTATATATTGAATTTTTATCGCATTGGCTGGACTTTATTGCCTAATTTTCAGGATCCAGACTTTTCCTGCAAGACCTTGGCAAGTCCCTATTTACACAAAAGGTCTATAGAGGCACAACCGATCTGTGGATGGCACATAAAGGGGTTCAGTATGGCAGATCTGTGCATTCACCTGTTTATTTGTCATGAAAGAAAACACAGAGGGCTTGCATATGACTGACCCACTGGTTGGAAAAATTGGGCAACCAGAACCTACGTAAGATATTTCACACTACAAGAACCCTGTTTAGAATTGTGCCCCCAGAACCTTCTTCAGATTCTACAAAGGTAACGTTACATAATAGAGCAGAAACATAGTAGTCATCTTTAGACAACGTGTAAGGTCGTCCCATCCGGTGTTTCCTTCACTGTTTACTGTGCTGTCCAGAAAAATAAATACTCAAAGAATTGAGAAAAAAAATATCAGATGCCTATCTTAGTGAAGGTCATCACTACCACGGTCAGTACTTGGAAATAGTCCAATCTGCAGCGACACAGAACATCTTTCTTCCCACAATATGCTAAGACACCCCAAGTTTTTTTTTTGTTAAGGAAGCATTCATTCATTTATTCATTCATTCATTCATTCATTCATTCATTCATTTTCTGAACTGCTTATTCCTAATTAGGGTCCGCGGGGAGGCTGGCGCCCATCTCAGCCGACTCTGGGCGAGGGCAGAGTACACCCTGGACAGCTCGCCAGGCCATCG
>JBCNYG010000005.1:22716165-22730686 GCA_039654305.1 Porochilus rendahli | reverse complement strand
GTGTAAAGCTGCTTTGCGACAATGTCAATTGTAAAAAGCGCTATACAAATAAAATTGAATTGAATTGAATAGTTTCATATAACTAATACATAACTAATGTAATGAATATAAAATAACAAAATTCTCGATTATTTATTTATTTGTTTATTTATTAGAATTTCATGGCTTCCAGTTGTAAAAAAACTAACAAGGTATTAATATTTTTTTGGGGAAAAAATAGAAGTAAAAAAGCAAAAAATTAAAAGTCTCCTGATTTTTTAGTTGAGTTTTGATAATTTTGAGGAATGGCAAAAAAAATGGAATTAAAAAGTCCCCTTAATGATCATCCAGTCACATATTTACATGTGAATTTTCTGGAAAACAGCCAAATGTAGCCAGTAGATTTCTGAAGTAGATGCAGACGGTTATCCTAATGTATAATAATGCATTATCACATTTTGGCCAAAAATGGAGACAGCAGGTTTCATCAGGAGGCCAATGTAATGTAACAGGTTTTGCCATTAGGAACCCCATGTTACTTTTTTTATAGACTCCAACGATGAAACAATTTAGGTTGCATTCAGCTGACAACGAAATTTGAATCCTTGGCAAAAGCCAGCAGTGCAAAAACGTATCCAGCGCTGGAGAAGAGATATGTCTTTCATCTATTATGGCTTAAGAGGAAAGATTAAGAAGCCATGAAGAAGTCCTGGAGGGAAAAGAGTTCAGAAGGCAGCTGAGGCAAAAATGATGTCAAGCACACAGTCAGGAACGATATCCTTGTTCATATGGATTATGGATTTATTCATCAGCTCTTTGATCAACTAAACTCTGGCTTCAATCGGCTTCACACTGCAGGAGCTTGTGGGTAGCAGGACAAAGTAGCTGTAGGTGCTTTTGTTGCCTCTCATAGCCATATTACTTGTTACTGTAAAATCTGGTGGCAGTTAGCTATTTTAATTGTCATGGGTCTAATCTAAACACAAAAAGGACACCCAACAATATACATATATATTCATATATAATAATAATAATAATAATAATAATCATCATCATCATCATAGTAATTATAATAATAATCATAGTAATTATCATAGTAATTATAATAATAATAATAATAATAATAAGCATCATCATCATAGTAATTATAATAATAATAATAATTATCATAGTAATTATAGTAATAATAATAATAATAATCATAATCATAGTAATTATAATAATAATAATAACAATAATAATAATCATAGTTATTATTTTTATTATATTAATAATTATTATTACTACTATTACTATTATTATTATTATTATTATTATTATTATTATTATTATTATTGGTAGTAGTAGTAAGTAAATTTTTTATATTGTCTACTTAGGATATTTATTCAGTGTGAAATCCATTAAATCCATAAGACACCAATTTGCACAAACATTTTATAGCTCTGCTGGGAATATGACTGTGTAATGGCAGAATTAAATTCTGCCGGATCTGCTGACACAAATGCCTTTCACAGGCAATTCTAAGAGTACAGACTATTAAATTTCACTGAAACTGGCTTATACAGGCACCTGTACATCAGCGTTCATTCGTTGTTGTTTTTTGCTTGTTTGGGGTTTTTGCTCAGCTTTCTTACAACAAGAAATAAAACTGCATAAAATAAAGCAAGCAAGAGCAAAAGAAAAGGAAGGAACAAGACAGGCAGTGTGAAGGTGGAATATACAAAAGGGAAAAGAGATGATGCGGGAAGGGATCCCCTCCTCCACCATCCCTGTTCACTATTTTCTTGCAGTCTCTGTAGTGACAACTGAATACACATGCTGCTGGTCTGCCAGATCTGTCACATTTGGGCACACACACACAGAGAAAGAGAGAGAGCGAGAGAGAGAGATTGATTTGAATGGGCATAGTATAAACATCTTACAAAAAAAAACAACAGAAAACTAAAGAGTGCAATACTATTCACCCCCTTCCCAAATAAGTGTTTTGTAGAGCCACACCTAGAAACCAAGTCTCTTAAGTATGGCTCTATGAGCTTGGCACGTCAATTTTTGCCCATTCTTCAAATCAAAACTTCCAGCTCCATCAAGAATTTCTCAGTCTCTCACTTCTGACCAATTTTTCAGTCCCTGGTGCTGAATAACATACCCACAGCGTAATACTGCCACCACCATGCTTCTTTGTGGGGGTGGTGTTTTTGGGGTGATGTCATACTGTTTTCCTTAATGGCCTAAAAGCTCAATTTAAGACTCATCTTCCATATGTTTGGGAAGCCTTCCCCATGCCATTTAGTGAACCATAGGGTGGCAGCTCGAGCGTTTCTGTGTGGAGTTTGCGTGTTCTCCCTGTGCTTGCGTGGATTTCCTCTGGGTACTCTGGTTTCCTTCCACAGTCCAAAAACCTGCACATTAGGCTAATTGGTTGTTCTAAATCACTCCTTGGTGTGAGAGTCAGAATGGTTGTATCGGTGTTGGCCCTGCAATGGTTTGGGTGTACCGTGCCTTTGGCCAGAATTGGCTGAGATGGGCGTGACCCCTAATTAGGATTAAGTGGCTTAGAAAATGGAGGAATGATGGATGAATAAGTACATGTGGCACATAGATTGCACACAGGTGGACCACACTACCCACACGCAGCCCACACATAGTCCATTCTGATTCTTGATAAGACCATTACATCACCTGTATATTCGTGCTTTTATGAATGTGCACTGGGTAGCACTTCTACCTCACAGCTCCAGTGTCTCTGGTTTCATTCTGTGCTTGGGAAATTTTCTGTGTGGCCTTTCACATGTTCCTCTCATCTCTGCATGGACCTGCTCTGCTTCTGGCTCCAAAAACTTATTCAGTAGTGGAAAGCATACTGTACGGTACTCATTCGTGAGGAAGCAACGCAATAAAATGCAATGAAAAACTAAGAAAATTACATTGAAAACAATTAATATAATTGATATTTAATAACTAAGATGTTGGTAAACCCTGAATAAGGCTCGAATTACTAGGCTTGAATTAGCATACAGCAAGAAAAAAATCCTCACACACAGAGATGAGTGTTAATATCTCGTCATAATGTGCTCAGTTAGCTTTATACTTCTGTGGTCTGGTGGTGCATCCAGCGCATTAAAACCTGTACACATGGAAAATTTCATTCCTGTTCTAGGTGAGTTGCAGTAATTATTCAAAATGTTTTAATTAGAAAGTGAGACCGTGATGGAAGACATTACATCCAACAAGGCACTGGATTACAGTAATTTACAATACTGACTAACCATGTTCTAAAGGTCGAGGGAAGGGATTTCTGACTTATCTTTTTGGCAAATAAACTTTGTCTATTTTATATATTCAGGCAAGTCACCACAAAATGAGTCCAGTTGGTCAAAACAACTGAACCATTATTTTACTGAATAGTTTGAATCTACAGTTACTTCTCTCTGTAAGTAGTGCAAGTGATCCAGAGAAATTAGCAAAAATGGGTTTTCTTTTTACCACCTTTGACATTTATTTGTATCACCTGTCTTGTTAGTTTAATTATCTGTTGAACAAGTTCATGTTCCGTCTTTCCGTTCGTATTTGGCGTTGTTTTGCGCGGCGAAAGTTACATCATTACACTGATAATATCATAATATTCCTCTAAGTCCTACTTACGTTTTTTTCTAATTTATTTTGCACTGATTTTTCAAAGTGAATACATAAATCTCTTTAATTATACCCAAGTAATTAAGCACCCCCCTCTCAACCATCTTATGGACTCTCCACCCTCCTGCCATCTGGCAGAAGGTACAGGAACATTTGTGCTACAATTAGCAGACTCTGGAACAGTTTCTAGCCTGAGGCAGTCAGATTACTCAACACCCTGCGGCCTCCCAACACTCACCTGAGCTAGTCAATCATCTAACCCAGTATGACTCAATTCCACTGGACATCTGGAAACTGCAAACCACATCAGAGACTGTGTGTTTATGAAAAGCTACACTTATTGCTCCTACAGTTCTATTTATTAGCACCAGCAAGAGAGAGGTTATAAGATTGGTTTTGTGTGTGTGTGTGTGTGTGTGTGTGTGTGTGTGTGTTTTTGTGAGACCAATATAACTAGAAAACTAATTAATAGATTTCCATGAAATTTTAACCAAACATGCATCTTGGGCAATATAATAAATTTTGTTGATGATCCAAATACAAAAATTTGTTGTTTTTTAATTCTTTGTGGAATTCACCCACAATGCGTCGGGAGAAAAAAATCCAGAGCTCAAAAATAATTGTGGAACAGGCCACAAGGGGACACCGTAATTCTACATCATCTCCCACTGTATCCAATGTTAAGAAGAGATTGCATTACCTTGACGGAGGTCTGCGTTCACTGAGTGTATTTCTAATTACTCCTATGCTACCAAATAGTTTACAGTTTATAGGCCATGATATGTATTTATTGTTCTATCCTGTGTATACTTTGTCTTGCTCTTGTCTCGCATGGTTGTAGTCTTGTGTATCCTTCTGTGCTAGTCCTGAACTAACGACATTTCATTTCAGTGTATACAATATACAATATACTGTATAAAGGAATGACAAAAACAAGTATAGTTTATATCATAAAAAATAAAAGTTTAAACATAATCTTAAGCTACAAACAATTATATATTTTTTCTCTCTCTTTATCCCATAGCCATAACTGTCATAGTCACTTTTTTTTGCATTCTGATCTAACAAGTAATTAAATGCTGTATGTCAGTATCAGTAATTTTATAAAGTTATTGTTTAACTTTCTATCCAACATTTTCTAACACTGCTTCCAAAAAAACATTCCCCTTATTATTAGTTCAAGACACGTCGATTTTTATTTGTTTTTTTCTAAGTTTCAAAAGTAAGAGATCTGAGAGTGAGGCTAATGATACCATGATGCTTCCAGCACATGAGCTCTGTAAATAAACAATACCACATGTGTATGTTTTTAAAAATATGCATTCAAGGCATACTTAATCAACTGGAATTTGAATGGTTCACCATCTAGACGATTTGAGGCAAATGCACAACATTTCATTGGTAACCACACCGAACTCTGCTTTTATAGCTTAATAATGCATTAGAATCCTCAACAATGCAGCATGTAATGATGTTTATGTGCACTTATGAACAAATACGAAGACTGACTGTATATTGTACATGCATAGTGCACACATTTAAGGCAATATATTTGTGGGGAAATATGCATTAGTTGACAATGCTGTTCCCGGATGTGAAGTGCTGACCATAAGACCACCATGTTCAGTTTATTAATTCCTCACAGTAACTCCCAGTATGCAAACTGAACAGGGTGGTCCTATCATCATATTTGGTACAAACTGGCAGCAGAGCACATACATTTCTGCTAGAAATTTGGGAATGAGGTTCCCATTGAGGCATGTGCCACCCATAACTGTGTTCCTCAGAAGATTTAATGTTTTCAGTTTGGTGAAACAAATGTAGGTCATTTATTCATTTATTACTTTTATCTGATGATATAGTTTTGCAGCTACTGCTATTCATTCATTCAGATATCCGCTTTTTTTTTCTCGTCAAGGTAGAGGTAGAGCCCAGGACATTATAAACACCATCGCTCACACCTATATGCAATTTTGAGTAGTTCATCCACAGACTAAAATTCATTTGGGAGTAAGGGAACTGCTGATACCATCTGTACTCAGAGCACTGTGAAATGTTTGCTTTTCGCTACAACTGTCATACTATTTTAAACGCACATCTAACATTTTGCATTCTTATCACCAGAATTACAACCTTTGATTGAGATTGAAAAAAAAAGAAAAACGCTAGCTACAATTATGCAATTAGTCTTGACTCTGTATCAAAACATTTCACTGTGATAAAATCTGAGTCAAGAGAAGCTCTGTGGCGTAGTGGTTAGCACGCTCGCCTCACAGTTACAAGGTTCTGGGTCCTGTGATTGACGAGGGTGTTTCTGTACGCGTGTTTACGTGAGTTTCCTCCAGGTACCCAGTTTCCTCCTATAGTCCAACCACATGCACATTAGGGCTAAATGGATATTTACGTTTGCTCCTAGATGTGAATGGCTGAGTCAGTGTTGGCCCTGCAATGGTCTGCAATGAGCTGTTCCGGGTGTTCAGGGGGAATGGGCTCTGGCCTCCCGTGACCCTGATAAAGGATAACATAGTTCAGAAAAGGAAATGAGATAAGATCATTGGATTTCTCTGACTTGTATTTGCCATGCATCTAGACGTAGTTATGGTGTTACAGTAAAGATCTGTAATGGAGTCTAAGGAGAGTCTTTGCAACTAAATGTGCAAATTTTCTTATGTTTGTTTCTGTTAAAATGGGACTGTCTAGGTAACGCATGGTTATAATTTTTCTATCATCATGCAATCATTTGTGGAGCAAAACGAATAGATTTCGAAGAAATTATGACTTAATGAGGCTTACTCTGAAATTGCTTTCTGATTGCTGACTTGTGTATGTCGAAAATGGAAACATGCCACGGTCGTGATTGGTGGTCTTTCAGAACAGTTGAAATCAACCCCCAGGTCAGACTCTGTACTAACGAGCCTGTTTCATTTGCACTCTGTAGGTGAACGTCACAAGAACAGTGCTAAAATGATACACTGTCATGGTTTGAGTTGTCTTGGAAATCCTTTCAGTGTGTTACAGTGGTAACTTTATGACCAAAAATATGTTTTCACCTGCCTACGTATTCCTCAAACTGTTATTACCTCTGCCAAGAAGGTTATATTTTTATTGGTGTGGATTTATTTGTTTGTTTATATGTCTGTTTGTTTGCAACTTTCTGTCAAAGAATAAATCTGAAATTTTTATGATTGGTAGATGATCATGCAAAGATGTTTTTCTAAAAGTTTGGCAAGATTTCACGGACTGCTGACATCACAAAAAAAAACCCATAAAACAAACAAACACTATTCGAATCGGTGACATTTTTAACAATCATATCTCTATTTAAAAGAAATCTGCGATGTATATTCAGGATTAGGAGCTTTGATGCCCACATTTTATTCAGATCTGCACATTTAGCTGCAATGTAACTTTAACATTCCATTTTTTGGAAGTGTGGTACTATAGCAGGCCCAGCAGGGGGTGCTGTGTACTGAATATTTAGGACTTGGAAGCGGTCTGTGCTCTCTGGATACTTTTGTTACTAAATTATATTATTATAATTTAATGCAATTAACCACAGCATTAAAAACACTATGACCACTGAGAGATGACGTGAATAACACTGATTATCACGTTACAGAGTATTAGGCAGAAATCACTTGAATTATGTGCCTGTGGTGGTGTCATTAAAATTTCACTGTCTTAGGAAAGGCAACTTTAAAGAACAACAAAGAACGACAAGGACCAAGTAGATAATAACAATCTTTCAGCAGCCTGCAGAAGTGTCCCCTCCTAGGTAAATTTTAAGACCCAAGAGATTTTCTTCCACATTGGCTGGTCATGGTCATGGTCATGTGCAAAAAAAACCCTCCAAGACATATAGGCCAAATAGCTTTTTTAACCAACCTATTTCCAGAAAAGATTTAATGTTACCATTTACAGTATAATTTGTGACATTCAGTGGGTTGTGCTTCTGTTTTAGAGGGTATGGTTGCTTGAACAGACACAGTGAAACACGGTGTGAAATAGAAGGTGGTGTAGGAGCTTTAGGAGTAAAAGCACCAAAGATTCAGTATAGGATTCTTAAACTGAAGATAATTTATCTTTATGGCCAAGCGTTGTAATACAAGCATGGGCTGAAAAGTTCATAGGCTGACTAAGAAGGAGGATTTTTTTGACCATAGGATGAGAGCGTTTACACTAAGGTGATCCAAGCACTGCAACATCACAGGGGCGAATATGTTGAAAAATAAACCACATTTCACCAAATTTGACAATGGCATGATGGTTAACTTTTCAGTCCACCCTCATTGAGCCCTTCAAACTGGATTTTCTTGGTAGGAATGTTAAGCCCACAAACCGTAAGAACTGACATATGTGTATTAATGGGGTGACACTGGTAATATTATCGCAGGGTACTCTAAACGAAACCTAAGAGTCCTTCCTATTGGTTTTTTGAGTGCCGTTCTAATTTGGTGGCAGAAAATAGGGCAACAAAGGAAGTCAAAGCCGATTAGTTACCCATGTGTGGTAACTCTTTGGTAAGGCTCCTTGGGTGGTCCTGTAGGAGCCAAAAACAGAAAATGCTCGTAAATAAGAGGGAGTAGCTAAGATTCTCTTTCATTTCTTGAAAGAATAAAAGTATTTCCAAAAGGATCTGGAAAAAAAATCTACATAAATGTCAAGGTAATATCAGGATCAGCATTAATAGATGAGAAAGGTTGACAAAGGCAGTACTGTACGCTGCTCTGTGCAGTAGAGTTTTAAGAAAAGAAACTCATCCAGGAAAAGCACTATAAAGGTTTTTTTTGCCGTGACTGCAAGGAGCACTGGGAGCAAGGGGAATGGAATCAAGTCAGGTCGATTTATCAACACTTTCATCCTTAAGAGTGAGTTCCTTCCTTTCCTCAGGCTGAATAAAATAGGTGAACATGAGATCATAAACGAGGATGGAGTACTTTTGTAAAAAGGCCAGATCATAAGAACAACAACAAGAACCACCTTTTACAAATCAAAGGATGCGCTATAGAGTAATGATAAACAGGGACAACAACAACAACAACAAAACCCAATTAGACACCAGTAATCAGCTGGTCAAATGCGGTTTGGCAGTATTCCTGGGTTACAAAAAATATTCATGGACTAGAGACAAAAACACAGCCTTGCTGGTTGCAATGAGTATCCCTTCTGAAGCTGAGGGTTAGGAGGTGAGTCTCACTTGGATGCAGGAGTAGTTATGTTGCTGAGTCTGATGTAGCAGATACTGGTAACTGAACTTCTGATTTGCGATCAACTGCAAATTCTGTAATAATACAAGCATTTACTGGTGTTCTGACCTGCTCAACTACTGGTGTCCCACAAGGCTCTGTACTTGGTCCTTCGATTCTAACTTTCTATACTCAAACTCTTGGGGAAGGCCATATTCTACAAACATTGACTTTCATGTTATTGCAATGCAGATGACACTCAAGCCATGCTCTCCTTCCCCCTTTTCAGCCACTCATATTTCCTCTCATATCTTTAGCATTGTGGTAATTATAAACAATCGTCTGTTCTTTTTCTCAACTAATCTGACATTTTCATACTAATTTCCACTTTATAACATCAGAAAAATTAGTTAATTTATATCCAGCAGAAGTCCCTCCATTGGATTGGGTCTCTTCACCTTTAACTGCTTGCATCAGAAATAATACACGGTTGCTTGCCTTCAAAGTTAAAAACAGATCAGCACCAAACAATCTTAAAGCAATTAATACAGCCGGCACTGCACCATTCGAACCTCTGGCACTGCTTGAGTCATCCCACTCTTTCTCAGGGTACAAGGAAGTCATGCATCAAGACTCTTCTTTGCTTGGGCACCATCATAGGTAGTGGAATGGACACCCCTATATGACCTAACACAGTTTATTATGCCTTAGTGAACCAGTATGAGAAATTATTATATGCAATGATAATAGGCCTGATTTGATTGGCTGTTAAGCAGTCCAGAATTTCCCTTTACAGAACGGTTGATAACTTATTTTATTTTATTTTAAATGAACTTGAAATAAAGTCAATCTTTTTTTAAGAGTTGATGTTAAGTGTCATTGATACAAGCTTCATTTTGGTTGAGTAAGCTCAGACTCATTTCAAATTAAAATTTCACACACAAAAAAACCCAGTTATAAACTATCAATTGCTTTTTTTTCTTTCTTTTTTTGGGGGACCTTTTATTAGTGTAATAGCAGGCTGGAGCACAGACACCTGGAACAGCTCAGCAGACCGTCGCAGAGCCAACTCCTCCAGTTCTGACTGTAGTGAACTTCATTTTGTGTCTAAATGTTTGAGTTTGCTGGAAGTGAGGTCACTGTGGGAAGGCTGCCTTGCCAAAAAAAAAACAACAACCCCAAAGCATTTAAATCCCATGCGCAGTATATTCATAATCCTACAGCTCAGAACAGAACGCAGAAGGAGGTCTGCTATGTTTAATCAACAGCCCGCAGGAGTCCATTGTGCTCCTTGAAGCTCCAGACAGACGTCAGGACCGCTCGAGCTGTGCACTTGTACTTGTAACACCCGCACTAGAGGCACGAGGTCTGGTCAGGATGGTGTCTGGGAGGTGCTTGTAGTGCACCGTGCATGCATGAAACCCACCCGCCTTCTTTTTTCCTCGGACTGGGAAAGACTTGAGGACTTTCCGTGTGGAAGAACGTGCGCGCGCGCCTCCTCTCCTCTCCTCTCCTCTCCTCTCCCTTCTCTCTCTCTCTCTGTCTCTCTCTCTCTGTCTCTCTCTAGCCTGCACACAGAGAAGGGACAGCTGCTGTTTCTCTCCCTTCCTGTCTCCGAGCACTGTGGATTTTAAGGATGAATTCGGACGTTAACATGTACCTGGGACGGGAGAAAGCGGGGCTCATGCGCAAGAGAGCCCTCCTCCTGAGGAAGGGCTGCAGCTTCGAGATAACGAGGTGAGTCCAGAGCTAAAGTGAAACCTTTGTGTGTGTGTGTGTGTGTGTGTGTGCATTGCATTCCCGTTACCGGACCTGTATAGTCCTAGGCGTTGGACACAAAGCCTATTTTGGCCAGCTTGTCCACCTGAGTTGCAGCCGTCGGCGTGTTTAAGAACACGGGGGGTTTGGAAGAAAGTTCACGCGCAGCTGTCAGCCTGTCCGTCTCATCATGATACCCGGTTTATGCATCGTAAAGCGCTCGCGCTCGCCAGATGGAGCAGAAAGGAGCGCGCGCGCGCGCACCGGGGCGCGTTAATATTGATACGGTCGTTGCACTTTGCTGCATTTGTGTCAATGCAGCAGTTTAAATGAAGGCAATTCAGAGTCACGTGAAGGGTCATGCCATCAAACTCAAGTGTATTCGGTTGGGTGTCGCCATGCCGCATCGGTGTGTGCGTGTGTGTGTGTGTGTGTGTGTGTAGGGGGGGATCAGTTTGATTGAGTGCTTCCAGTATCCCAGCAGCCTAACTGTGTAGACCAGTATAGCTGGAATCAGGGAAATTCCTGCTCCTGGCATGTGTGTGTGTGTGTGTGTGTGTGTGTGTGTGTGTGCAGGTAGATGATCAAACTGCAAGATCCCCCCTATTTCCAAAAGTCATGTAGTAACACATCTGCAAAGTGCTCATCTGCAACAGATCATGTGCAAGCTCCCAAATGCCATATAGATTACTCACGAAGCCCATCGTGTTTCACAGGGCAGCTGCGAGCAATTATATTCCTTTTGTCCTTTGCGTTTACAATCAATGGTTGGCAGGGACTTTTATTCAAACTCGCAATGGAGCTGAGGGGATTAGGAAGACGCCAACACCGACAGCATGGGAGCACTGGGATTCGAACTCGCGGCCTGCTGGTCAGTAGTCCTAGGAACTACATGTGCTTGCAAAATAATAATAAAGAAATCTTCACAATAAGTGATTCTACAGTATGTTGGAATGTATAAGGAGGAAATGTGGTGAGTAGGGCATGTTGGTCTCGTAGGTACGATTAGGTGTGATCCGATGTTCGCCTTACTCTCAACTGAAAGCATTCTCAATCCACCCATGTCTCTCAAGTGCTGTCTAATCTAGTCTAAAATTCCTTTGGCTGTGTAATCTGTTACATATTAGACTGCCCGTGTTTGCATGGGTTTCCTCCAGGTACCCTGGTTTCGCCCCACAATCCAAAAACATGCAAATGCGGCTAATTGGCTGTTTCAGATTGCACCTGGGTGTGAGTGTGAGCATAAATGGTTGTGTGTGTGTGTTGGCCATGCTATGGCCTGGTGAGATGATCAGGGTATTCCCAGGCTTCGCCCAGCGTTGGCTGAGATAAGCTCCAGCCCCCCTGCGACCACAGTAGGATTAAGTGCTTCAGAAAATGACAGAGTGAGTGTGATTGCTCAGATGATGTAGCAACAGTGGAGAGCTGTGAGATTTATATAACAGTAATAAACAGTATTAAAGAATAATACACATCCTACCTCACAGCAAGAAGGATTCGAACCCCGGAAGTTTCTGTGTGGAGTTTGCATGTTCTCCTCATTCTTGCACAGGTTTCCCTTGAGTCCTCCGGTTTCTCCGGACTTGCACATTAGCCTGTTTCAAATTGCCCCCAGGTGTGAGTGTGAGTGTGGATGGTTGTATGCGTGTTGGAAGTGCAGTGTACCCCGCCCTGTCCCAGAGTCGGCTGAGATAGGCTCCAGCCTCCCTGTGACCCCTATAGTAGGATTGGGTGGTTCAGCCAATGAGCAAGTGGGTGAGCACTGCCAGTGATTGTACGACAAGCACACAGAATGGTATGAAGAAGTAACACCAGGCCTGATTTCTTTCAAGCGTAGACTGTAATTTAATGCACACAGAGTGGAACACTTCCTAGATTTCATTTCCATCTGTAGCACAGGCGGTGACTGAGAAGGCACATGTGAAATACAGTAGGGGGGATAATGAATGCGAGGAACAGGGATGATTATTTCCGCTCTCAGCTTCATAATGTGCTCGGAGCAGAAAATAAAAGTAGGTAATCAGCAGACGTTGTTCAATCAAAATACAATTTATATGAAAGGACAGATGACCGCACTTTATGTTTAGTCTTTTTGGTTTGAATTAACTTTTTTGTTTACCGTGGTTGGTGTTTGGTGGAAAAATGGCATGAACCCAGTACAGGGGCATTTCTGTGTGGAGTTTGCATGTTTTCCCCATGCTTATGAGGGCTTCCAGGTACTCCGGTTTCCTCCTACAGTCCAAATACGTGCACAGAAGGCTAACTGGCTGTTCCAAATTGCCCCTAGGTGTGATG
Organism: Porochilus rendahli; assembly: GCA_039654305.1. Lineage (NCBI taxonomy): Eukaryota > Metazoa > Chordata > Actinopteri > Siluriformes > Plotosidae > Porochilus > Porochilus rendahli. Next base: position 22,717,835 of record JBCNYG010000005.1, on the reverse strand, counting down.
TGAGTGTGGATGGCTGTATGCGTGTTGGAACTGCAATACTCTGGCGAGCTGTTCAGGGCGTACTCCACCTTCACCCAGAGTCGGCCGAGAGGGGCTCCAGCCTCCCAACAACTGAAATTAAAATTAAGCGTCTTAGAAAATGAACGAATGAATAAAAGCCGATATTTCGATTTTAAAGGCATAATTATTTGCAAATATTTATTAAATCTTCAAAAATCCAACATGCATTGATTTGAAGAAAAAGGCTGCATGCATCAAAGTGCCTATAAATCCTGCAGGGACTGAAAGTTCTTTCTCGAACGGAAATTACGATATAACAATAATGGAGACTCTTCCCAATCAGAGGTGTCAGACTTTGAGTTGACAACATGAATCCCTGTGTCTGTGCTTTTCACTCTGTGTGTTACAGCCTTCCAGTGGGATGTGATGGTACTGCAGGAAGTCTGTGGTTCTGTACAAAGTAATCATCAAAGATGCTGATGTAATTATAGCAATTATTTTAACCTTGAAAAAAAAATATGCCTTAAAATATTAAAAATATATTTTGCTGAAATGAAAAATTTACTTTTTTTGGTAGAATTGTAATATGGTGTCAAAAAAAACCCACACGGATTAAGGGGTAGAACAACAATAGTAATAATAAAAAAGTGACAGCAGTGTACACCAGTCACTTATTTTAATATCTAATACTACAGTGTAAATTACTGTAGTATCTACTACAGTATACCATGTAATATGTATATATTATATTGTTATTATAACTAACTAACTCTCTCTATATATAATAATATAAATATAATATAATAATACTTATTACAATGTACCCTAAACATATAGCAGTAACTTACCAGTGTCTCCTATAGTACAACATGGTAAACCATAACATATAGTGACTTACTACACTAATTACTATAGTATACCATAATAACCTACAGTTTTCTGCAGTACATATGGTAGTATGCAGTAGTATTGTAAATATTTCAAAAGTAAACTTAAGCTCCAGAAATTTATATCCATGTTTAAGTGACACAGAGGAAGACACAATGTAAGCGAGGTACAATAACTTTTTGTTGCTTTGCAGCACACAGAAGTATTTCAACTATGGGTGTCAAGGCACTGTCAAAAGATTTCAGGAATATGGACATGCAGTTACCAGATACAAAAAAAAACCAAAACTTTTTTTTCATTTCCCAAGGGTACAGTAAAGTGCGTCATCAAAAATTATTTGGTACTACTAGAACACTTCCTGTATCCAAACTGGACAGAAGATTGAGGAGGAAACTGACCAGAAACACTACTGAGAGCTCTATAGCAGCTACAGCTTACCATCCAAATACAACCCTACCTATAGTAAAGCATCAAAGTTGTAGCATTCTGCTGTGGGTGGTGTTTCCCTGCGGTAGGGCCTGGGGCACTTGTCAAGATAGAACGAAAAATGGATGGGGCAATATACTGCCAAATTCTTAAGGAAAACCTGATACCCTTGATATATAACTTAATAATTTAAAAAATAAAACTTTTTTATATATAACACTGTGCACTAAAGGGCGAAGGTGGGTATACCCTGAACAGTTTATCAGACCATTATAGGGCAAACACACACACACACACACACACACACACACACACACACACACACACACACACACACACACACACACAACCATTCA
>JBCNYG010000005.1:22503729-22514599 GCA_039654305.1 Porochilus rendahli | reverse complement strand
CTGAGATGGGCGCCAGCCTCCCCGCGACCCTAATTAGGAATAAGCGGTTCAGAAAATGAATGAATGAATGAATGATCTAACAGACTAGAGGTGGTGCGTTAACCAAAACAGGTAGTAACTGTCACAAATCAAGGGTCATCTGTTGTGTCATCGCTCAAAGGTGGGATCTGATTCGATTTCTCAGAATCTATAACAGTCCAAATTTTATTCCCCCTAATATGTCCCTGTGGTCTCCATCTTGACTTTTTGTATGCGTGTGTCAAGCATACAGCAGGCTGCATTTAATCCCTCGCTCCTGACTGTAATTAGTTGGGTGATTAACCTTGCCACTCCTGATCACATCAGCCTGCCTTAATGATCCTATTACCACTCGCTGTTTACTCATCTACAACCATTTAGAATGCACACAATATTAGCTCATCTCATGTGATACACATTCATGCAGATGATCTTATTAAGAAGCAGCTGTGCAGAAATTGTGTGATAGTAAACTCGCACGGACTTTGACTTTCCAAGGATAATCAGTAGCTAATAATGTTGCCCAATCTGATCATTAATATTCACCCTTCTTTAACACACACACACACATATTAAAGTGCAAGGGAAAATTAGTTCTGTTACCACCGGTTACCAACAAAAGCCAGTTATTGTTTGTCTGTTTTGGTCCTGTGATGGTCTGGGGAGCTGATCTGAGTGTGCAATGAGTTCCAGCCTCCTCGTGACCCAAATAAAGGATAAAGTTGTGTGGAACATGAAAAATCGGATGTATGTTTTGTATACATGTATACATATGTTTCACTTGAGCTCCTGACATCTCTGAAGTATCTATCAAACGTTTAAAAAATCAGCTTATTTATTTATTTATTTTTACAATAAGTCTCCTCATTAAGAACCTGTGCTTATTCCCCGAGTCCAATTAGTTTTCCTGTTAACTACATCTTAAAGGGGGTGCCATGGTGGCGTAGCGGTTGGGACGTCCATCTCATAGCATGAAGGTCCACACGTGCTTGTGTGGGTTTCCTCTGGGTACTCCGGTAGACCATGACATGCACGTTAGGCTAATTGGCTGTTCAAATTCTCCCCAGGTTAGTGTGTGAATGGTTGGCCCTGCGATGGTCTGGAAAGCTGTGGTGGGTGCTTCCTGCAAATAAGTGAGTGAGTGAGTGAGTGAGTTTAAAAGGTGTCCATTAAAACCATAACTATAAACTGCCCAGCTTTCAACTGGAGCTCCATTCAGAATGTACCCCAGTTCTCACTTCACCAAATGGGCTATTATGGCCGAATAGCAAGACGCAAATATTTATTCTGAAATCTTGGGTGTCTGTTTACTTATAACAACATTTATCCACTTGATGTGTAAGTGTTCTTAATGTTTTGCCTTATCTATATACATCCCTTCTGAATCGACAATTAAATTAGTAAAGACTTCGTTTTATTTCGTGGGATCTACTGCCTTCAGCATAAAAACACTCCGGGAAAAAGGATTTTATTAAATCTATTAAATCCCACTGAAAACAAAAAGCAAACGTGGTTAAATTTGAAATAAATTGACAGAGAATACTTGATATAGACATGTAACTTGTGTGGCATTAGTGCTACAAGTACCAACGCAAGAGCAGTGGAGGCTCAGTGAATAAGGCTCTGGAATACTGATCAGGAGGTTTGAGGTTCAATCCCCACTACCACGTATCTGTCACTGATGGACCCTTAAGCAAGGTCCTTAACTGCTCAGTTTTACAATGAGATAAAATGTAACTGTTGATCAGTCGTGCAAATCGACGTGGGGTCATTTTAGGCCATTCTTCCCTACAGAACTATTTCAATTTTAGGATGCCGATGGGTTTCCTCACATGAAAACAATATTCCTATTAAATTAGGCAAAATTAATTATATAAAGCTGCTTTGCAACAATGTCAATTGTAAAAAGTGCTATAGAAATAAAACTGAATTGAATCGAATTGAATAAAGCTTGAAAGTTTGACTCAGCCATTCCAAAACATTACATTCTTTCTTCTTTAAGCATTCTTTGGTAGTACGACTTGTGTCTTATGTCTTGACGGTCGCAGTCTTGCTGTATGACCCATTTTTTCTTTAAGTTCACCGACAGATTCTTAAGAATCCGCATGGCATTTGCAAATCACATTGTTCCATCAATCATGAAAACCTGTGCTGGCCCAGGTGCAGCAAAACCAAACAGTTGGCAGACATTTGAGTGGATCAAAAACAAAACCATGTGTAAGTCACATCAATTTGAGTCATATTAACCAAGACATTTGTTGCATTACATGTTTAAATAGTTGTTTTGACTACCAGTTATTTAAAAAAATGTACTTTTAAGTTAGAAGTATTTAATAATAATAATTAAAAATGAATCAATAATGAATAATTATCAATAATTTAACTATAAAATTGGTAATTCTTGGCTGTATGTTAGGTTTGGTGAGCTTGAGGTATAAATTCTATACTTAAAATTTTTTTAAAAAGCATAGTGTTTTTTTTTAACAATATAGGACACATCATCCCTATCCTCCAAAAATATTCAAATATAAACAAACATTTGCATTGAACCCAAATTTGAAATGTTTCTTGACTGGGCCTTGATACAAATACAACAATCCATGGGATATATCAGTGCTACTGCATGTTATGTCAGTCTGATTCCTCATCCACAGACAACCAGAACGCCTTCTCATTCCATGCTGAAGTATGCAAAAGGCAATGATCACATACATATCTCACTTTAGTTTCTGAACCCCCTAACTAATAAATCCTATAAGACTGTCTCCAAAAGCCAGCTCAGTGGGGAAACGTCTTCATTGTCATTGATTAATATATCACCCCTGCCTATTTCTATTCCAGACACAAGCACGCCGATGAAATGTGACAAGTGTATCATCATTGGAAAAGGTCAGTCTTTGCACTGAACCCAATAATACCACCCTGGACAAGTATTGATGGCAGTAGTCATCGGAAAGACAAGTGGCAGTTGTATAGGAGAAAAGTGAGGACATTTGTCTCTTCTCTTGGTGTGGGTGTAAATATTTTAGTTGCACTTCATTGTGCGAGTGTTTAATAAATTATTAATAAATTTGAACACATTCCCAATCAGGTTGCCGTGTCAAATGATATTCCCTGCCAAATTAGATGTAGAAGCATTTGCTAGGAACAAATTTAAACAATTATTTCCTGCTGAACAGCTTCCAAGCAGTAATTCTTTTTATTGAGTGTTAACCTTTGAATACTAATAATCACACACACACACACACACACACGAAATGCATATGAGCATATAGAGAAAAAGGTGTAATAAATAAATCTCAGGCAAAAGAGAGACGTGAAATTTAACAGGCAAGCAAACAGTGCTTTGCAAAGTCGAAAATGTCTGTTTCAATCGAAGATGCAAGGATGAATTGGGAAACTCACTCAAAATCTTCATAGTGTGGAAGAACCTTAATGAGGAACAGGTGTTAGTTAGTAGGATGGTGAGTGGGAGCATTGCAATGGATTATCAACAAATCCACGGCTGCTTTTTGTCTCTGAAAGTGTTGAATCATCCTTTTGCTAAGCCGCTAAATCAGAGAGTGTAGCAAATATTTCGTCATTCCCTTATGAATGTTCTCTCTGGGGCATTCTTACTCATACACACATAAATTAGCGCTCATTCTTACTGGGAACGTTTACATTCTATCACACTGCATGACATTCATTCAATTATTTATTCATGCGGCGAAACGCTTTATCCTAGTAGTGTTATAGGGAGAGTGGAGCCTATCTCAGCCAACTCTGGGCAAAGGCTGAGTACACCCTGACCAGCTCGGTAGTGCACCACAGGGCAAACACACACACTCACACCTAGCAGCAATTTGGAACAGCCAATTAACCTAATGCGTGCATGCCTATGGACTGTGGGAGGAAAGGCTGGAGGAGACTCCGCCGACTCTGGGCGGGGACAGGGGACACCCTGGACAGCTCGCCAGACCATCGCGGAGTAAGAATTATATATGTAAGAAAAGATGTTCTAATGAGCAGGTTAGATCCCGGCATTCTTCACCACCCAAGCACAAGCACAACCAAAAGTACATTAAGTAATAATTAGGGGGATTTTACCATGGATGGACTGTGCTAGGAAACCGGAGCACCACTGAGAGAAATCCCAGCTAAGAATGAGAAGAACATGCAAAGTCTACACGGAAATGCCCTTGCTGGGCTCCGGACTCAAACCCAAGGACCTTCTTGCTGTGAGGCAGATGTACGAGCTGCTATGCCATCCTGCCGCCACTGCAATGACTCGCATTGAGTGAAAACAGCTTGCTGTCTCCAAAACAAACAAAATCCGAATATTTAAAGGGGGAATTATTTTCCATACACTTATCATATTTCCTATATTCATAGTTTGTATTCACAATTTTGCTTTGGAAAATCTCAGTACAAAATTAAAAGAATGTATACTGTATATATTTGTTAGAGCCACGAATTAAACACAATACAATAGTTTTCCCCACATGAGAGCAATATGGAGGCAGAGGAAACCATAGTATACAGCGCAGTATACAATATACTCCTGTATGTTGTAGCGGCCCACTAAAGGAAGCTGTTTTACCCATAAACTCCAAGTATATACAAAAGCAGCAGGTCCTTACTTACATTTTTCCCTCTTCAGGTAGAGTATCGTGTTATTAATTTCCCTCAACACAGTCTTAAACAAATAAAGAAACCTCAAGGCTTCCTCGAGGGTTCTTTAGATAGTCAAGGACTCTTCTTGTCCTAAAGGGATTTCTTTGACCCCTATACAAGATTGGAAACACTCAATTATAGGACCTTTTAAGGGATTTCTCAGTGGGACAACTAAAGAAGCTTTAAGGGTTGTCAAATTCTTAAAGGGTTCTTACCTTAATATAAATAACTGAATTATAAGAGCAAGGACATGTACGCAAATCTGCTCTGTGAATGCCTAAGACAGATCATTTCTAATACATTTAAAAAAACAATCTGATGATAAGTGTTAAATAGCATAATTGGAATGATAAGTAATGCTGGCATGTTTCTGGAATGTGCCACGTAGACCTTGTTGTTTCATTCATTCATTTTCTGAACCGCTTAATCCTAATTAGGGTCGCCGGGAGGCTGGCGCCTATCTCAGCTGACGCTGGGTGAGGGCAGAGTACACCCTGGACAGCTCGCCGTGCCAGCGCAGGGCAGAAACACGCTGATGGCTATGCATCCTCCTCTTTACAAAAATCAGCAAAGGTTCCTTTACATGCCTCTCAGCATAGACATTAAGAGACAAGGCTGGCCTTTGATAACCCAGTTAGCTCCTTGTTTTTTCTTTCTTTTTCTTATTTGTCACCTATCTGTAGATAATTCCAAAGGTTTTTGGACAGGCATCAACCCTGACTCCCTAAATGCTCCTGATTAAAAGCAGTGACTGTGCTCAGGTAACGTGTCTGAAAAAAAATACACCAAGAGTCCAGGCACTCCAGCCAACAGGACCATTTTACAGGTCTAATATATTTTTAAAAATGACCTTGTGACCTTGAAGCAAGGTCAAGATATTCATATAGATGACAATTCTACCGTATTCGCTCCTGAGGAGAACCCATACACCTCAATTGGTACACACTAAACAGCTTGCCAGAGCACTGGTGGGCCAACAAACACACCAGGAGGAAAGAAGCAAACATCTTGGTCACAGAAGCTATTATTGTCCCATTTGACAGAAATAACGTCTTTTAGGTATTTTGTATAATTGTTCACCATTCTCTGACATCAGACCATTCTTCCTTCAGCTGCAAGAAACTTAAGTGTTTTCTTACATGCACTGCCCTTTTCAAATCCCCAGCACATTTCACTGGGGTTCAAAACTCAGCGTTATCTACGTAGACGTTCATTAACTCCATTTCTTCTCTTTGTCGCATTCTGTTAGGAATTAGCTAGTGTGCTTTAAAATTAGCTGGTTTTTATTATATAATTAGCTAGTGTCAGTTCAAATGTTTAACTTTCACTTTCAGACAGATGGCCTCACACTATACTCAAGCACCCTTTAATATGATGCAGAAGTTAATCAATTAATGGAAGCCGCCCAGTCCCTGAAGCAGCAGAACAAGCCCAAGCCATAACGTTTCCACCACTTCGTTCTTTACGTTGACATGATGTTCTTCAGATGTACTGTGACTGTAACACTATCATTGATTCATGGGTCTTGAGCACATTATTTCAAAAGGCTTGGTCTTTACGGTCATTGGAAAACTGTGCATGTGCACTTATACACTTTCTGACCAACAGTTGCAAGAGTTGTCTGCACATCCTGTGATAAACTTTTGTGGCTCATAGAGATTTCTTTCTATATCAAGCATTCAGCTCTTGAGCTAAATTTACTGGATGGCTGAAGCTGGATAAATCAGCAGTTGTTCCAGTGGAACTTCATTCATTCATTCATTCGCCGAACTGTCTAGTTCTACTAGGGTTGCGGGGAGGCTCAAGGCTGATCTCAGCTGACTCTGGGCGAAGGCGAAGTACACCCTGAACAGCTTGGCAGTCCATCACAGGGCGAAAACACACCCACAACCATTCACACTTAGACTTACGTGCAATTAGAATTTGGCTGTGGAAGATAACCAGAGTAACCAGTGGGTACCCATGCAGGCATGGGGAGAATGTGCAAACTTCACACAGAAACGCCCTCACCGAGCCCGGAACTCGAAACTAGGGCCCAGTTGATGTGAGGCCGAGGTGCTAACCACTATACCACTGTTGAAACTGAAGCCCATCCTAGACAACTCACACACATAACCACCTCCATTCACACCTAGCAGCGACCGAGACTAACGTGCGTGTCTTTGGACTGTGAGAGGGAGCCAGAGCACCTGAAGGAATTGCGTACTGCTGGGCAATGTGCTTTATCCCCCAACCCCAGAGTCAGCTTACATTGCTTCCGTCAATACGTCGGAATTGTCTCTTCATGTTCCAGCCATTAAAGCTGAAACTATTTCACTGATATTAAAGCTTACTGGCACAGGAACATGATTAAAGAAACATTAAGCCACATGTCTGAGGGAGTGTGTGCATGTGTTTGTGTTGTTGGGGTAGAGAGAGAGAGAGAGAGAGAGAGAGAGAGAGAGAGAGAGAAACCAGAAGGGAGATTTCACAGAAGGAGAGGTGCCCTTTAGTGGATTGTGAGCACCGTGAGGAGGAGCTAAACACCACCATATGTGTGTGTGTGTGTGTATAAGCTGGTTAATCTGAGAAAAGAGGCTTTTGACACATTCGCTCCCCTAAGAGGTACAAAATAGAAAGATCCAGTATAAATAGCATTTATCCCAAATAGGTTGTTGTTTCAGAACAGTTCACACAGAAGATGGCGATTATTATACCCATACTGTAACACCACCCCGTATCAAATTAATTAATGTTATTCTATATTATTATATATGACCCCATTTCCAAAAAGAGTTACAATTATGTGCATAAGTCACAAACCCATAGTTTATTCCTAGAGGGAAGGAACGCCATGAGTTATTTAACTGTGACTCTGTATGGAGTGTGTAAAGGGATATTGCGAAACAGGTGTAAAGATATTACTTTGCAGAACTTTGATACGCATTCATACTGTGATTAATTCTGTCTGTCCAAAAACTGCACAGATGTCACTTGCATCATTACAAAGTTCTGGTTATTATTCGTTCGTGAGGAATTCAAACAAGAGCAATATGCATATGGCTGAAGAGCTGTCTGCAGTTTGGAACTACAGCTGGTTTCACACGTGCACTGAACCCCCCAGCTTTTCCAGATATTGTTTGGATGAACACAAATGTGTTAGTGACATTACTCGGGCTCTGTCGGCGTAATGCCGGCGTTGGCTTGTGTGAAAACAAAAGCATGTGAGTGTGATGTGCACTAGTGATACATGGCTAGAAAGACAAATCCTCTTCTGGATATAGTGGCATGCATGGTGCTAATCATGATCCTGTTCTAATCTCTCAGCCTCAATCGTGGTGTGTCCAAGCCTCCCGCAGATACTATCATCCCATCTCCTACACTATCTGCCTTGTGATCTTTTCTCAGGTAGTTGTCCATCCAATGTATCCTTTTCCTAGAATCATGCCTTTTGATATGTTGCAAGAACTTTATTCTTTATATATCTGTAATTCGATCGTAATTCTCCGATCTCCATGGTGTTTTCCTGCAAAGTTTTCCTGTAGCATTTCTGCTCGAAGGGACGGTGCTGGCCCGGTGGTAGGTTGCTGGTCGGGGGTTGAAGCCCCACTGTCGCCAGGTTGTCACTGCTGTCCCCCCAGTGCAGCAAACTGGGTTATCAAGCTACCGGCCATAGCTTCCACTGCCTGTGGTGAGAGGCAGGTAAAAGAACCATTGCTGATTTTCAAAGAGTAGGTTGCTTAGACGTCAGCGTGTTTCTGCCCAGCGATGGCATGGCAAGCTGTCCAGGGTGTACCCTGCCCTCGCCCAGTTGCCTGAGATGGGCGCCAGCCTCCCTGCGAATTTAATTAGGAATAAGCAGTTCAGAAAATGAATGAATGAATGGATTTCCGCTGAAATGATTTCAGACACAGCTCAAGTTTTGCAGCATTCGCATAGCAATAGCTAGTCACCATCTGAGTACAGTTGACATTCCACACCAAGTCTTTACCATCAACCTGAGTATTTAATTGACCCACTGTGTTGGCGTCATCATAACTTAATTAAATAATGTATGTCTTTGCCCATTAATTCGTAGGCTACAGTGTCCGTTGACTGCCTTGTCCTTCTGAGTGACAGGACCATACCTCAGATCTGTGATAGTCATCCCACCAATTTGAATTCCTTTGTAGTAATTATTCTAATCTGATCAAAATATATAATTTGTGTGTAGATTGAACTACACAGGGAATACTCGAGAGCCCTGGTGAACACTCTTTGCTACAGTGAACTGGTTTGGTTTTCTACAGGCTAACTATACACAACGCTGCAGAGCAGTGTAAAATGTTCTTCCAGGCATTCGCACCTTCAACTGTTCTGAAACCAGCTTCATGATTATTAATTTGTATAGCCAGCTTTTGTTCTAGGTGCATTATGATAATCCTAGGCATTACTTTGCTAGCATTGCAAATAGTACGATAGTTGCTGCACTGTTGTTAAGTTCCGTTCTTCAGCAATGATACAAAGACTATTCTTACCCAATCAGTTGGCCCTTCCCATAAGAGCGGGGTCAACGATTTTCATCTTTAATAATCATTGTTGTTTGCATTTCCTTCATTTTGTTACAAGAAAAATGTGCCTCATGATATACTGAATTTTAAAACTATTAACTTATATTCACTTTCAATAAATGTATCCAAATCTTTCCTGCATGTTTTCCTCAATTTTCTACACTGATTTTTTCACATCTGCTTATTTGCATTAATTGTCGCCTCTGTTATTCCCCGTTGTCTTCCTCTTCCTTGTGCAGTAGGCAAATGCAGTTTCTTTTATTTTGCTGTTCATGACTTCCCACAGTTGGTTTGGTGTCATTTCCTTTGCTCAGGCAATCAAGCCAAAAACACTATTTTGGAACGAAACCGTCAATCATTCGGGTATCATTTTTAAATCAATCACATTGGTCCTCCCTTTTTCGGTAAATTGCATACCTTGACTTTTAAAGATTTTCAACTTTTGCTTGTAAAAGTTCATGCTCGAAATGAGCTCCTTTCGCAGGGTGGCAGGACTCTCCCTCAGAGATAAGGTGAGGAGCTCAGCCATTCGGGAGGAGGTCAGAGTAGAGCACAGTAGTTCAGGTGGCTCGGGCATTTGATTAGAATGCCTCCCGTACGCCTACCTGGTGTGGTGTTTTGGGCATGTCTCACCGGGAAGAGACCCTGGGGTCGACCCAGAACACGTTGGATGGACTAGGTCTCTCAGCTGGTCTGGGAACGCCTCGGTGCCCACCTGGAAGAGCTGGAGGAAGTGATCTGGGGAGAGGGACGTCAGGACCTCCCTGCTTAGGCTGCTACCCGGCGACCCGACCCAGAATCAAGCGAACGTAGATGATGATGATGATGAAATTATTAGTTTTGTAAAAATATATAGGTGCTAATGGTCAAAAATTACTTTTGTTCCCTGACTGTAAAACTCCCCATAGAGAGTCTCGCCTTTTTATGGGCATGGAATCTGAAAATCTACCCATATTATCTGCCGGCATGAAATTGGGGCAGTAGTACAAAAAATATCAGTTCCATATTATTATCAGGCTATTTTAACTATTGCCTTTAAGGGTATGAACTCTGAACTTCTCCCCTTATTATCACTCAGCATTAAATAGTTGCATTCCTTGAAAACATTTGTAACAGTTCTATTGTTATAAGGCTGTTTCAGAGAGCAGCTCATAAAACACAGCATGATTAAAGATGACCCAAATGTAACATTGGACATGGCTACATCTATTTATTATCGCTCAATGTTAACACCAATTGCTAATTTATACAGTCACTTTGAAATAGTGGTGACTGCCATTACATAGGGACACACTTACATGTCAAATATGGAGGCATATCAGTTTGTCAAAGCAGCCAATCAAAAAAAAATTATATATGAAAATGAATAAAACGAATCATTAACAAACATAACAATGATTAACTCCATGTATCATGCAAGGTTATGACCAAGTATGACCTGGATTCATGATCATTAAAACATTAAACTTTGCATTCACACTCTGTGTTAATATTCATCCATCGCGGGGAGGCTGACGCCCATCTCAGCCGACTCTGGGCGAGGGTGACCCTGGACGGCTCGCCAGGCCTTCGCAGGGCCATCAGTCACACAACCATTCACACTTACACTCACACCTAGGGGTGATTTGGAACAGCCAATTAGCCTACTGTGCATGTTTTTGGACTGT
>JBCNYG010000005.1:22403744-22425271 GCA_039654305.1 Porochilus rendahli | reverse complement strand
CTGGCGCCCATCTCAGCCGACTCTGGGCGAGGGCGGGGTACACCCTGGACAGCTCGCCAGGCCATCGCAGGGCTGTGATTACATACTGAATGGGCTTAAGCTTTTTTTTTTTTTTTTTTCATCAGCATCATGAACCATCGTGAACATATCCTTGTAAAAACAATCACAGGCCAAATCGAGTCTCTGCTGTAAAACTGCACAAATGCGTGGTATAGCTTCGTTGCATCCTGCAACTTAGAGCCCGACTTTGCTATCTTTGCTACTACGCTGGCTTTCTGACTGATTAATAAAGGAACCTTATTGGTATCCCTTATGTTTGAGGTTGTTTCGAAGTTTGTTCTTCAATTAAACAGCATTGTTACTGGGCGAGCAGTTTCTTCGTGTGCTGTGAGACTGACTGAGAAATGCTTAGTTCTCACGCGAGCAACAAAAAGCTACACGACAAGTTAGTACCAGAATCCCTAAGCGCATCAATAATCGTTCAATATAAGTATATTTTATTTGTTTCTGAGTGCAGATTTCCTTTAATGCGGGAAAAGAAATAGATGTGAATCCAGCAGTATATGGTATTAATTTAAGTTGTTCTGTTTATCATCCTAGTTCTTGAGAAAAGTAATACCATGTATGGCTGAACACTTTGTCACTATTTAGCACATTAAATTCCCGAATAAGCAGGAAAGTGGTACATTGTGTACTAAACCTGTGACAGAAACACCGCGACTTAGAAAGGAGTGTAGCAGGGTGAGCGGTGTTTTCTGTTGAGTTTTTGCACTTTAATAAGTAATTTATGTTGTGTTTTGGGGAAGGGTGCCATGTATTATGAATCCTTTTATGTATATAATTTTGGCACAGAGTATTTAGCCGATATTGGGATCAAGCAAACAGCCAGGGGACTTCCCGTTTACTATAAGTCTGACACACACCTCAGATCTAATTATACTGCAATTTTAATTAACCTCCCAAAGTGCTCCTACACAAAGAATTCATTGACAAGCGTGTCTCTGTACCTCGTTTTCCTCCATTCCATTCATAATGAATCAGTGAACTACTTTTGGAAAATTAATACACTCATCCAATATTAAAGGAGTTTAACTTTTTTTCTTTTTATGTCTGTGTAATAAGAGGTGGGACTGGGGCTCATCTTGGTATTATTTGTTGTTGAAGGTGCGGAGCTCCACTCCTTGGTCTCCTCTGGGACAAAATCCTCTATTTACGAGCGTCTGGGTCAATGCGCCTTTGGCTGAAAATGAGACGAGGCTTGTTTTTTCTAGATGCACAAATAATAGCTACATCCTGGGAGTACCACTGTTTTCATCTTGATCTCTTATCAGCTGCTTTGTTTCCCTTACCTTCAGCACAGGGCTGATCAAAGGACCATGTTTTCTCTCTCCTCAAACAAGCAGTGTGATGGTTGTGGGTGTGGATTAGCTCCAGTTGGGGGTCCGTTCTCTTGCATTGCGGTTTCAGCTTTGGTGTAAATGAAGTTTGGCACCCCTGGGACACTATCCCCTCCTCTTTCTCTGTCGTTTCTAACAAACAAAGTATGCCCCATCCAAAGTGCCCACCCAGGCACCTTGCCGGTCCCATCAAGACCACCCACCTCCCCTGCTGTGGGCTCATTGTGAAGAACTCGGGGCTCTCCTGTAGCAATGAGGAGGTGTGAATAGCCTGATGCGGGGCTCTGGCTGTGATAGATGTGCTTGTGCTTGCCATTACATGTTACTAGTTTTGTAAGCCCTGAGGAGGTTGGGAATGGGAAAGCTTTAGAGTAGTCCTGGACAGATGTGTTTGTGTTTCACACTGCTTAATTACAGTGCCTTTATGCCACATTGGACCTGTATTTCTGACTAGTATACATAATGACTGGCGTGATTCCATGATCACGGTGTCATTTATATCTTTACAAATACATTCCTAAAGTGCAAACGCGTAGTAAATTTCAGAGAAGCAACTTAAAAACATTACAGCTTTTTTATAGCAATTTAAAAACAACAATAACTTCAATTTTAACCTTAAATATAATCATTAAAGATCTAAGAGTTCATTATTTTTGTGTTTATGTATGAATTATTTTAGTGTCTCATTAGTAATCCAGCATTTTATGTACATTTTATGTCCTACAGCATTCACTTAACCCTCAAACTTGGAAAAACATACACCAATGTTTGGAAAATTCTACAAGTTACATGTTCAACAGCAAAGTTGCATCATCCACTCATTTTAAAAGTACAACCCTGTTACATTTGTATTCGTTTTATAAGGGATAAATGGCACTGCAATTGTGCAATCGCCCAACGTTCATTTCTAAGAAGAAATATATTTTATATCTCACAAAGTGATCATATTAATATTAATTGGTTTATCTTGATCCAGGAGGCAAGAGCTTATACCCAGCTACCAGAAAGCAAATCATTTATGATACTATAATAGTAGCTATTCATATGACCTGTACTAGGATATAATTTTTCTATTTCTCTATAAGTATCAACAGTGTTATGAATTATTATTATGTATTATATAATATTAATGTACCCATCCATCCATAAATTTTCCTTCGCTTATCCGAGGTCGGGTCATTCCAATCCTAGTTATGACTCTCCACCTCAACACGCTCCAGTTCCACCTGGGGGATTCTACATTTACATTCACATTTACATTTACAGCGTTTGGCAGATGCTCTTATCCAGAGCAAATTACAATTCGTACAAATCATTTTTATACAACTGAGCAGTTGAGGGTTAAGGGCCTTGCTCAAGGGCCCAACAGTGGTGATAGTGGGGATTGAACCGCTGACCTTCGGATCAGAAACCCGTCACCTTAACCACTAAAAAATTATCACTAATTATGGAGGAAGAATTACTAAACATCCTGCACTCAACCCACTTAACAAGCTGGAGACTTGTGGATAATAGCAGGATATTAGCAGGTTGCTGTTGATTCATTCTGCTTGCTGCATTGAAGTGGAGAAAAACTGGAGTTTCGAAGAAAGTATAAATAAAATAACTAAACTGCTTCAAGTAAAAAAATGTAAACAGTGAAATTAAAATTAAATCCCTGAAATCGGAGAGGAAAAGCTAGGTTAAAAACACCAACAAGTGGTTGCTGGCACACAATTCAAAAACATGAAGTGACGTCACACTGTTGGCCCTGGCCGAGCTTTGAACACAGTCCACCTTCGCCCACAGCCATATTGAATATCGGACAAAAAAAGAAAATCGGTAAGCTAGTGTAGATAATCAACATCACCATGTAGGTGAACACCAGAAGTGATGATCAGTCATGTCGTTTTTGAGGGTGTAGGATGCAACTGTGAATGGACAGATGGACGGACATCACACATGATGAAAATACCCGAAAGAGGTAAAATCTGGGAATTGAACCAGTGACCTTTAGGTTCCAAACCCACTTCACTAAGTATTAGGCCATGGCTGCCCCCAGGGTAAGGGGTAAATTGAATTTCCAGTAATGGAAAGTCATCTTAGCAAAGTTACAATACATGTTCAATATTAGTAGATAGCTTGTCACTTTAAAATTAATTAATACACTGTGATGTGCTGTTGCTGGGAATGACTGAGTTTTTAATTTGTTTTAATAAGCAGGCTGTTGCTGTTTTTCCCAGCTTAGGAGAAGAGGTTTTTTGGGGGGGGTTTCTGGGGGGTTACGTAGGGTTTGTGCTGACTCTGGGGGCAGTCTCTTTTATTAATGTATTGCCCTGAGTGTTGTTATTTTTTAATCTGTATACACTCTCATATGTAGAGAATGTCATCCCAAAAGCCTTGAAAAATTAAATGCCTCGTAAATCTTCAGAAGCAGAACAAATAAACTGAAATAGTGGGAGATGCTGGAAAATGGGAAGTGAACCGTCCCCTCAGGCTCAAATCTTAATTTAAAGACCACAGTCTTCCTGTGGAACAGCTATTTTTCATTAAAGGCAGTTTCTCACACACTCCCTGAATTTCTTTCCTCGTACAGAGATCTGTCAGGTATGTTCAAGAGTCTTTGAGCATTCTAGAGAAGCTATGCTTATTTGTGTGTGTGTGTGTGTGTGTGTGTGTGTGTGTGTGTGTGTGTGTGTGTTCAAAAAGCTGGGGGAGTGCATTAATAGTGCATCTTGCACTACATGGCTGACAGAAGCACCTTAATATTCAGTTCACCCTCCATTGTTGCTTTGAAAGCTGTGTCACTACGTTTAGGGTATGCACACTTTAGGGCTAAAAATGGTATATCTGAAAGAAAGCCAATACAGCTTACCATCCAAAGAACACCATATCAACAGTAAAGCATAGTGGTGGTAGCATACCCTGAGAAAGTTCCTCAGAAGGTTCCCCTTGACCTGTCAGTGACCCGAAGTTGACCATGCAGTGGCTGAAGGACAATATTATGAATGACCCCACTGAAAATCTGTGGTGTGACTTGAAGATTGTGGACCACCAACAATCAGTGTCCAATTTTTTTGGAGCGATTATGATACATGTTACATATTAGAATCATTCATTCATTATTTCATTAACAAAATGGCTTTATCGTAGTATGCTCATGGAATCAGCTGACTCTTGGCGAAGGCGGGGTGCACCATGATTAGCTCGTCAGTCCATTGCGGGCCAAACACACACACACAAACATTCACAGTCACACCTAGGAGCAATTTAGAACACAAAAGAATGTAAAAATATATCTATATTAGCCTAAGGTTCACGTCTTTGGACTTTAGAAGGAAACCGGAGCACTTTGAAGAAACTCAATAATGCACTGGGCGAACATGCAAACTCCACCCAGAAACATATTCGCCAAGAAACGTATTGACTTTCCTGCAGTAAGGTCTACGTGCTAACTTCTACGCCACCCTCTTGTCATAATCATGTGAGGAATCACTTCAGGATATGCTGCTATTTCAAAATAAATTATATTCGGGAGTTGAATGCACGGCTTCATTCCCGCTCCCTTAACTGTAAATACATGGGCTACATTGATTTCTGGATAACAAAGAGCGAAGCATGACAGTTTCAAGGCTATTTGTTACGCATCATTATACCTGAGCCAATATTAACAAATAAGTAACATTCACAGCCACCACTTTCAGAAAATAAAATAATTTACCTTTGGCATTCTAAATGCTTAGGCCTATTATTGGATTCCATATTTCATCTCTTTTAACTTATTTATTTGTTTGGGTGCCTTCCACATTATGTATTTATTAATAATTAATCTTCCTCAATATGATTGTCTAGTGAGCTGTTTCGGGAATTCCACACCTTTACCTGGAGTTGGCTGCGATAGGCTTCAGCCTCCCCACGACCATACTTGAAATAGGATAAATCAGTGTGGAAAATGAAATGAAAAATTACCTCTTTAAAAGGAGCTCAAAGTTAATATATTTTGAAATAGCAGCATCTCCTGAAGTGATTCCACTTCACAAGATCATGGCAGCACAGTGGCGTACTGG
Source organism: Porochilus rendahli (assembly GCA_039654305.1). Taxonomy (NCBI): domain Eukaryota; kingdom Metazoa; phylum Chordata; class Actinopteri; order Siluriformes; family Plotosidae; genus Porochilus; species Porochilus rendahli. The sequence continues at coordinate 22,419,828 of JBCNYG010000005.1, read as the reverse complement.
AGTTTCATGCTCTTCATAGCAAGAAACTCTGTGTGAAGTATAAATATTGTCCCCGTGCTAGCATGGGTTTCCTCCAAGTGCTCCAGTTTCCTTCCACAGTCTAACGTCATGCACATTAGGTCAATTAGCTGTTCTAAATGGTCCCTAGATATTAGTGTGGGTGTGAGTGGATGTGTTGGCCCTGAGATAGATTGGCGAGATGTTCAGGGTGTACCCTGCCTTCACCCAAAGATGGCTAAGATATGCTCCAGCCTCCCCTAGACGCTAATAGGATTTGGCATGAATGAATCAATGTATTCACTCTTTATTATTATTTATTTATTTGCAGTATTTGCTGTATTTGCCTTTGAAGTTTTAAAGTGTACTTATTCGTTTTCTCTTCCCTAACACTTTAATGTGAAATGGTTTTAAAGTGATTGAGAAATTCCTGAGAGAACCAGACACTCCTTAGGCATGCTAACATGAACACATGAACCGCTGCTCATTCATGCAGTCATCTGGTAAATGTATTCCGTTAAATTATGCAAATGAAGGTGAAAACCTTCAATTAATGTTCATATAAGCATCAGGATTGAGGAAGCGTGATCTCAGTGACTTGGACCATGGCATGGTTGTTACTGCCAGACTGGTTTGTGCATTTCAGAAACTGCTGATCTCCTGGGATGTTTATGCACAACAACAGTTCTGTCAGCAGAAACACCTTGTTGATGAGTGAGGTCAGGTGAGAATAGCTAGGCTGACAGGACAGCTTTGGCAACCCAAATAACCATGCTTTTTAACCGTGAAACAGCAGAAGGTACTAGACATCAAATCTTGAATCAGATGGTCTGCAACAGCAGATGACCACATGGGGCTCCACTCCTGTCAGCCAAGAACAGAAATCTGAAGCTACAGAGGGCTCAATGAAACTGAGTGACTATGGATTGGAAAAGAGAATGTTTTCCCAACAGCTGCATAAATATATAGATTCGCCTCATATATGTATATTATAACATGCTATAATAATGTAATACCTATATAGACTGCCTAAATGTGGAGCTCCTGATAGATGTTTGCTTTTTAGGGACTTAACTTTCACTAGCTGATTCCCATTTTGATTGGTGTCACCGATTTTGTTACTTTAAGTATCAATTTGATGAGTTCATGTTCTGTCAAGTTTTTGATTTTAGTGTTTGCTCCATGAATATTTATCTACCTGCAAATTTGTCTGCCTACCTGAGTTGGATTGTGTGGTGTTTATTCTGTGCGAGTCTGAGCAGGGGGGTATGAGCCTTCTTATTATCTGATCTTATTTGGATTTTGCTATTAATGATAAATTAGATTTTTTAAATTGATTGGTGAATGTCATCATGGAGGGCAGCGATACATAAGTGGCAGCGTTATATGGGGTTTCCTGAGGTGGACACGTGTGAAAATGAAACAACCAGCAAAATGAAGTCGAGGGGTTATACAGTAAGTATGCTGTGCATGGAATATGTGTGCCATATTAAAAAACTATGGAACTCAAAATAAATTAGTAATTGTAGGGGATAGGTATAAGTGTATATAATTAAATATTCATTATTTTCAAGAATTATTATTTGTATAGCAGCTTTACAACAAAAATATAATGTAGATTTATATTCCTAATCAGAAATATATTATAATTTGCCTAATGGCATGGAGACAAATAAAATCTCGTTGTTCAAAAAATGGTTGTTCAAAATAAATAAATATAATGAATGTTTCTATCAAACAAGACATAATCATCCATATAGCTGAGCATTTGGTTTATAGAGGATACTAGACACAAATTGGGTTCATACATTTAGTTTGTTAGTTGTTTGCAATGTGAGGGTAATTTTTGAAAAAAAAATTATGATGAAAATTATAAAAAAAAAATTTGTTAAAATCATGACTAAGCTCACTTTAATCTGATAATATGGCATTTTTGCTGTTTCTTCTATCAATATGGACCTCAATACACAAGAAATCAGTAGCTCGGTTCATTTAGAACACCCTACGGCCTGCGAGAGCTTTCATAGAATATGACTATCGTACACTCTGAATCAACCATTACCATGAAACCTAATTTACCATCCTGCCACTAGGTGGCAGCATCCTATTTTAAGTAAACAGCTTGTCAGTCATGACTCAAGAAAGATTGCATGCTAGCTTGTTGCTTTTACACATTGTCAAAAAATGCAAGTGAATAAAGAGAAAGAGGACAGATGCCTAAGCAGATCATTTTGCTGTGCAGATTTAATGGTTGACCTTTTAGAATAAATGTTCAGTGATTATTCAGCTGTCAGTCACCGTTATATTTACTGATGTGGCCCTCAGTGAAAGAGTTTGACTCCTCTGATTAAGAATGTACAGTGTGTGCTGTCTATGATGTTGTACTAAATATAGTTTAGTCAGTTGATCAGGTTCTATCTCTCTCCCTTCTTTTTAGCTGTTCACTTGGAACAGTTGATTCAGCAGTTAGCTGAGCATTTTAGGAGTTCTTATATCTGGTGTCTCTTAAGTTGCTTAAAAAAGTCACCAGAGAGTTGTTCATGCATCCACACTTCAAGGATTTTACTCAATACTAACAGAGCACAGGATTTGATTCTAGCTTAAAATACATTTTAGTGCCCTGTCCCTACTGAGCAGAACACAGTTATTTTTAAAGAATGGTGCTTGGGATGTTATTTCCTAAAGTGATTCTTGATATCAGAATCAGACATGGGACAAGGTTGGCCCCAGGGATTTGATTGAAGTCTTGTTTGTATTATTTTTCTTTTTCGTCTTAGATTTGTCTTTTCTTCAAAAATGTCTCTAAAGCAATTACAGTCGGGCTGGATGTAGGTTCAGAATTGGCCACACATGGGCTTGTCTCCTCTATCTTTCCTCATCCTCATCCTCTCCCTCCCCTAGCACATACTCCTTTCACTCCTTTCTTTTGGAAGGTAACGATACATTGCCCTCTGCTGTTGATAAAAGTTGGTACACTTTTTGCCCTGAATCTGTCAGCAGAGAGCGTCGATAAAGCATTCAGTTGTCACTGATGTGTTTTCTGATGGTGTGTGTGTGGGTGTATCGATGTGGGGGCATTCTTGTAAAGGTGTCTGACAGTGTGCATGGATGTGGTCAGAGCCCAAATGGATGCCACATGTTCGCAAAGTGGCTTATTTACTGGCTGCACTGGCACACTCTAAATTTTCCAATCTCAGAGAAACTCATACTGCATTCATGCTGCTTATGCTTTACTGCAGTGTGTGTGTGTGTGTGTGTGTGTCAGATGTTTGTGCCAGCTGTTGTCTCTAGTGTGTGTGTGTGTGTGTGTGTAAGAATCCATTGTCACCCAGGGTGTGAAAGGGCTAATCAAGTGTGTGTACTGTGTATATGGTCCATCTGTGTACATGTTGGAACTAATACATTCAAATTTGTGTCTTGATCCAGGTGTCTGTGACTGCACAGATTTTACAACTGGTCCCTCTTGTGAGCGTTGTCAGGATGGTTACTATGGAAACGCACTGACTGGCAGTCCAGGAGATTGTGCGCCCTGCCCCTGCCCAGACCGTACCACTTGTGCCCAGGTACCAGAGACAGGGGAAGTGGTATGTACCAATTGCCCAGCAAGACAGTCGGGTGAGTCACAATTTACTCCATTTTTATACACATATATCTTCACACAGATTTATATATATATATGTATATATATATATAATTTTTTTTTCCACTGGAGAAAAAAATATGCATAATTTTTAAAACAAATTACACAATATGGAAGTGAAGCTTGGCTTCTTCTTAAACAGGAACAAAATGTAAAGATGTATTAAAATAATCTTTTTTGCAGTATTTTGTGTAAATCTCTACCTGTCACATGACTTGATACACAGTTACAGATATTTTGTGTGTTCTTTTATAAATATACACTAAAATTCCAATAATTTTAACAATACTTGTTATTGTTTAATGGTGTAACGGTACAGTGTGTACGATTTGGCTAAGTAGTTGAGGTGGTTCAGGCATCTGCTTAGAAAGTCGCCTCACTTTAGAGGTGTTCCAACTGGGAGGAGGCCCCGGGGTAGACTCAGAACTCACGGGAGGGATTATATATCCTGTCTGGCCTGGGAATGCCTCAGAATCCCCCAGAAGGAGCTAAAGAGGGGTGCTAGAGATGGGGATGCCTGGGTTTCCCTCCTAGATTTATTGCCTCTACAGCCGACCTCGGATAAGCGAACGAAAATGGTGGATGGAAGGATGTATCTAGTGGCATCTAGTGGTGAAGTTTGCGATTGCAACCAACTGAGATTTCATCCCTGACCCCTCCCCTTTGATTCTGGGCTACTGAAGAAACAATATGGCAGCCTCCATGTGAGGGAACCCGCTCCTCATGTAGCTATAAACAGTTTTTTTTTCTGAAAACGACTTTTTTTATGATGATAGAAAACTCATTGATTAATATAATTAATTTCTGCTAATAGAGCCTCCAGAATGTTACACACTGCACCTTTAAGGCTTAGTCACTAAGTCAACAGGAGATTATGTTTTTGATGAGCATGTGCATTTAATTGATTTACAGGAATCAGATGCGAGTTATGTGAAGACGGTTTCTACGGAGATCCACTTGGCTGGCATGGCATAGTGCAGCTGTGTGTAAAGTGTGATTGTAACGATAACACAGACCCCAATGCTGTAGGGGTGTGTGATCATGTGACTGGACGCTGCTTGAAATGTTTGGGAAACACAGACGGGCACCGATGTGAAAAATGCCAAAGCGGTTACTATGGAAATGCTTTGGATAGGAGCCTGAGGCCATCCCAGAAGTGTCTGCGTGAGTGTGTCTGCATGTGTGAATATATTTATATTGGAAAGGGATTCAACAAATGGCAGTACGTTGTGATGTAAGAGGAATAAAATACTTTTTAGATAATATTCTTGCAAATTTTAATCTTCAGGATGGTAACTATAACTCCACTTTTCTTCAGGTCACATCATGTCACCCTGTTGTTGATCATTTTCCTTTACCTGAACAAGGCATGTGTGATCTGTCATTTTCAGCCTGTCTTTGTAACCCTGCTGGCACTCTGGGTTCAGCGAATGAGTGTGATCCCCACACAGGACGATGTTTGTGTCTGAGGCATGTAACAGGTAGAGACTGTGGACAGTGTGAGTTCGGATACTTCAACCTGCGTCCAGGGCTCGGCTGTGACAGGTTGGTTGTGCATACTCACACTTTGATCCACCCAAGTATGATAACACAAGGGTTCCCAAACATTCACTTGACAGTATGTCAGAGCATTAACGTCCTTGCCCATTGATACGTAAAAGGTTTTTTGCGTTTTTATTTACACTGATGTTATCTTTATGAGCTTAGGGTGTCAATTGACCAGGCAAACAGAATATCAGAGGCAAAAAAGTCATCAAACTAAGGATGCAGGCAAACATCAAAACACTTACAGTAAACAAAGACAGATAAAAAAGAGACCACACGGGTCCAGACGCTCTCATCGAAAGGACCATTTCATAACATAGAACAAGACTAGCAAGTTTAAATGCCCCAGCTTCAGCGCACGCCAAGTAAATATACGGAAGCCAACTATAAAGTTTTGCCTCTGTGACCTTAAAAAGTAGGTCAAGGTCACTCACACACAAACTTGTCCAAGCACTCATAGTAGTGAATCAGCAAACCAAGTTTGAAAAGCTCCAGCTTCAGCACGCCGCAAGTAAATCTCCAGAAACTAAAGTGTGACACACAGACAGACTGACGGAAGGAACCCATTCCCATAGCTCACGAGCACTTTGTGGCGGGAGCTAAATAAGGGCTTGGTGTTTATATAAAAGTCCGTATATAATGTGTGGGAAATTATTTGAATGGAAACCAGGTGTGCAGAGCATGTGACAACATCATGTAATGAGAGTGTCAGTAGTCAGCTGACTGAGATCGGTGAGGTGCATGCTGGGAAGTGTAGTGCGAGTTCTAAGTGTGCTATGAGAAAGTTGTGACATCTATTTACACTGACTTTTTTCCCCCTAGTTCAACATGTAAAACCATAATATTTCAAATTCATAAGTTATATAAGTGTTAACAAATGCATTAGACAATTTTAGCAACTGCCAGGAAATCCTCTGGAGCGCCTCACTGGCTTCCTTTTTCTCCTCTACAGCTGTAATTGCAATCCTATAGGATCCTCATCCCCAATGTGTCACCCGATCACAGGCCAATGTATGTGTCGGACTGGAATCGAGGGCAAAATGTGTGATGCCTGTCAACTGGGATTTTATGGCTTTTCCTCCAGAGGCTGCAGAGGTACACAGTCATCAACTACTTTTAAACAAATATATCAGATTTTACGTTACAGTGATTTATTGAGAAAAATTAAATCAACCGTTTTAATCGTCAGACACAGGGTAATCCATGCAGTAGAGCAATATGGTGTTGTGTAATGTGTTGTGTAATTAATGAATATCATTAAGATAATAAACTCCATCAATATATATAATTAATTCCTTTAATTCAAATACAAACTCACCTAAACCCCTGAAGTTTTACACCAATATGAAGTCTGGATAACGTGGGATATTATAGTTGATACATGACATACAGTGTGAATAAAAATATAAGTACATCTCATGGAAACTATTGATTTCTTCAATATACTGTACTTGAGCAAGATTAAAGGTACCGTACGTACGGTTTAGTGGAATCTAACAGCATCTAGTGGTGAGGTTCTAGATTTCACCCAACTGAAATTTATTCCCAACCCCTTCCCTTCGAAGCCTATATGGTTCTGGGCTACTGTAGAAACATGGCAGTGCAAGATGGCAGCTTCCATGTGAGGGGACCCCCTTCCCATATACGTAGGTTACTCTAGATTATTCAAAGATTCCAAAAACTCAAAAAAAAAATTTAAAGATTAAAGATAAATGGAAACTTGTTTATGAATGAAATGCTAATAGAGCCTCAAAAATGTTACATACCATACCTTTAAATCTTTAAAAAGGCACATTTTTCTAAGTACTGTATGTCACCTGTACCTGTGGGCACTGTACTAAAAAGGACGAAATGTTTGACAAAAAATCAACACATTTCATCATGTACTTTTTTTTTTACATGACTTTAATATTGGCCTGATTGGGACTTACTATACCGCAAGGATGTGAATGTAGATGAGAACATCTGCAAATCATGTTTACAAAACATCTGAAATGCAGCGATAGCTCAGAGTTTTTATTGTGTGTGCATATTTTTTGCCTCTTAAAATCTGCAGCCTGTAACTGTGACCCGATGGGATCAGTGACCATGCAGTGCCACGCCAATGGGATGTGTCCGTGTCGTCAAGGTTTTATGGGTTACAGTTGTGACAAATGTGAGCTGAACCACTACCAGAACCCCTTAACGCACCAGTGTGAGGAGTGTCCCGTGTGCTACAGTCTCATCAGAGACCAGGTGTGTGTGTGTGTGTGTGTGTGTGTGTGTGTGAGAGAGAGATCTTATAACAAACTCAAACGGAATTATTATTAGACAGGCACTACTCAGTACAGAGAGGGACAACCAAATACCATGGCAAAAACCTTGTGCTAGTCAGGAATACTGAAGTTAAGAACATACTCAATATTATGTGAGTGGCAAGATTTCGCAACAACACTGAGAAATATATGAAACAGGAAGTAAAAGAAAAAGTGAGAAAGGTTTTACTGATACATGTGTATCATCTGAAATGGACCAAATACATGTTAGTTCACCAGCTGGGTGTATGTTGGATTTGTTTGTTTTGTTTTGTGCATATGCATTATTGAATATAAAATTACAGAGACTAGTTTTATACACAACAGTCTTATAAACAGTCATTAATTTGCAGAACACTTAATCCTACCAGGGTCACAGGGAGGCTTGAGTCTCTCTCAGTTGATTCTGGGCAATGGCATTGTACACCCTGAGCGACTTGCCAGACCATCGCAGGGCCAACACACAACCATTCACACACACGCTGGGATCAGCCCCACGTTCCCCACTTCCTATGTTTCCCAATCCCTTTGTTCCCCAGTCCTGTTTTTCCCAATAGGGTTAAGGTTAGCTCCTGTCACTGTGGCTGGCTGGAGCTAATGCAACACTATCTAGATCTGCTACTGAACATACATTACTGGGGAGCATAGATACTGGGAAACAAAGACATGGACCCCACACACTCACGCCTTGGGGCAGTTTAGACCAACCAATTAGCCAAATTAGATTTTTTTGGACTGTGGGAGTAAACTGGAGGAAGCCCATGCTAGCACTGGGAGAAAATTCAAACTCCAAACAGAAACATTAAAGCCTGGGACTCAAACCCAATACCTTCTTGCTGTGAGGCTGACGTGCTAACCACTACACCACCATGCTGTCTCGTCTTAGATACCATAAGCCTAAATGTTCTGATTGGGTGTTTTGATCCTCAGCTAGCAGAAATAAATAAAGCCAAAGTACACAACATTAGAGTTGCTAAGGAAAGCAAGAAGCCAGAGCCATTACACATGATGATATGAGATAATACCCAACCAGGAGCTAACAAAAACAGAGTCCTTATACAGTGCACGCAATTAATGGAATGAGAACCAGTTGTGCAGATCATGTGACAAGAGCCATCTGTCTGAAGTCATGTGAATGGGAGTGATGCAGTGGTTGCTGAGAAACGTAGTGAGAGTCCAGGAGGCAGCAGAAACGGGTTGTAGTTGTGATAGGAAGTGACAACGGGAATTTGTCTTTTTGTCATCCCACTCCATTAAACTGAATTCGAAACCATTACAATAATAAATTTAACACTGTAATCATTAGCAAATCTCTGTGCTACTGTATAAGTGGAACAACAAGCACCAGAGCATGCTGTTATACAAAATGAATATGATCTATACCACAGGTGTCAAACTCAAGCTTTAAAAGAATATGACTATCATACATTCTTTGCATCAATCATTACCATGAACTGTAATTCATTATGCATCCATTAGGTGGCGCCAACCAATTTCAAGTAAACAGCTGGTCATTCACATTTCAGCAAAGATTGTAGGCTAGCTTGCTGCTTTCAAACTTTGTCAGAAAAGGAAAGTGAATAAAGGAAAAGAAGACAAATGTCTAATTTAATTTTTAAAAATGTTTTTTGATTGATTTTACTGTTTCAAAATAGGTGTTCAGGGATTATTTGGCCCTCGATGACAGAAATTTAGGGCCGCACGGTGGCGTAGTGGTTAGCACGTCTGCCTCACAGCAAGAAGGTCCTGGGTTCGATTACCAGCTTGGGCGTTTCTGTGTGGAGTTTGCATGTTCTCTCCGTGCTTGCGTGGGTTTCCTCCGGGTACTCCGGTTTCCTCCAACAGTCCAAAAACATGCACGGTAGGCTAATTGGCTGTTCCAAATCACCCCTAGGTGTAAGTGTGAGTGCGAATGGTCATGTGACAAACCTTTTAATTCCTTTGCTTTTTTCCATGATAACAGGTTAATTTCATTGGTAATCCCATGAAAGAAAGTTATTTATACAAATGTTATTTTTCTAAGATCATGATAATTTAAATAAGCTCTTGAGATGGCAAAACAATAGTGTAGCGTATAACCATAGGCTATTCATTGCAACATCATTCAGTATAGCAATGGCAGAGGAGCAGGAAAATATTAATCACCTTGTCACATTTCTCTAATTGAAATAGCTTCATGCCTTGCTATAACAATATACAATATAAATAACTTGTTATTACAGGAAAACGGAGGAAATAAAACCTATGAATGCATGTTTGCTTCAGGTATTCAAGTATCTATTGTACACATACCGTTATTTTATCTGTCTCCTGTCTGTGTAGCCTAGCTTAGCACCACACTGTTTTTTTGTCCTGATATCACACATTGCTAAGGCTGCTTTCCAACGGAGCTCATTTTACCCCTAACCGTATAAAATTACTGAGGCATGTAGCATCATTTTTCTATTCAGGGAGACTAAGCATGCCAAATTGGTGTCTGTTTGCCAGACTACGAACAGGAATACAAGGCTAGAGAAACACTTTAGTGCACACTTTACCCAGAACACTGAAAAAAGTAATAAATGTAATTATAATGCTTCAGGTTTTTCTAGATGCAACAAAATGAAGGAACAAAACACAAGAAGGTGTCCAGTCCAGGATAAGGGGTGGACAGAAAAGCGGGCATGAATGAGACATAAATGTTGGGGGGAAATGCAGTGATATTTCATTATTCTATAAAAATGTGGTTTATAAGTAAATATTATTTACTTTTAATGTGCCTACATTAAACCATAGATATTATAAATCCTGTGTCAATTTTCCTGTGACCTTTTTTATCAACAAGCCATTTTTTAAGGCTGAACTGCTGCTCATTAGTGTAAACTCTAGAGAGAGCTGTATATGAAAATCCCAGGAGTTCAAACACCAACAACCACACCATATTTAATGTCACTGTGATCACATTTCTCCCCATTCTGGTACTTGCCAACATTAACTTAAGCTGTTGACCTGTATCTGCATAATGTTACTAGCAATGCTTGTTGCACTACTGCCACATTATACACTGACTGGATGGTTGCATGCATGAGCAGGTGTTCATAATAAAGGGGCCGGTTACAGTTTGACATAAATGATAAAGCCTCAAGTTACAAACTACGCACAGCCAGGCCAAATATAAGGAATTATGAACAAGGAACAAGATTACACCCTTAGCCGCACCCACTCCGTACTAGTAGCCTAGCCTAGCTTTAGTGGACCGTTGCTCTTACGAGCCTAGCTTTAGTGGACCGTTGCTCTTACGAGCCTAGCTTTAGTGGACCGTTGCCCTTACGAGCCTAGCTTTAGTGGACCATTGCCCTTACGAGCCTAGCTTTAGTGGACCGTTGCCATTACCAGGGCAAAGTAATTACACAGACTTCGCTAGGTCCATCAATGACTGATGATGGAAGCAGGGCAGCATGATGGCGTAGAGTCCTGGGTTTAAGTTGAAGTCACAGGTTTGGGCAGTTCTGTGTGGAGAGCATGTTCTCCCTGGTCTTGCAGTGGTTTCCTCTGGGTACTCTGGTTTTCTCCGAGAAGCCAAAGTCCAAATTGCTCGTAGGTGTGCATGTGAATGTGAATGATTATGGGTGTTGGCACTGCAAGGGTCTGGCGAGCTATTCAAGGTGTACCCCTCTTTGTCCAGTGTTGGTTGAGATAGGCTCCAGCCTCCCCATGACCCTAAGATTTTGCAATTTTTGAAACTGGGGCAGTGATGGCCTGGTGGTTAAGGTGCTGGATTACTGATACCAAGGTCGATGGTTCAAGCCCCACTATCAATGGGCTGTCACTGCTGTCCCCCAGTGCAGCTAACTGGGTTATCAAATGCCGGCCATGTCTGTGGTGAGAGGCGTGTAAAAGAACCATTGCTGAGTTTCGTCGAGTAGACTGCGTAGCCGTCAGTGTGTTCCTGCCCTGCGATGTCCTAGTGAGCTGTCCAGGGTGTACCCTGCTCTCGCCCACAGTCGGCTGAGATGGGCGCCAGCCTCCTCGTGACCCTAATTGGGATTAAGCGGTTCATAAAATGAAATTTGAAGATTTGTGTTAAGATGTTTTTTGACTCCACGTGCAAAGCGAATATTCATCGCGTGAAAGGTGCAAAAAGGTCACGCGACAATTTGTGACTGACTTGCGAGTTTCCAGGTGTCTGGCGCTTTTCATTGATGTGCGATTTCTGCGAACAAAATGTGAACAATACATGAATGATGACAAGATTCACGAAATACGGCAGATGCCCGCAAGTCTGTGACTTTCCGTGCGGGAGTCTCCAACTTTCCGCTTCCGAACGGAAAAACGAACGATTTGGGAGCAAAGCGACGACCTTTCTCACGACATGTGCGTACCGTTTAAGAACAGCCCGAGTCCACTCCGCGTCAGAGCGACGTTCGTGGAAACTCCGAACACGTTTCAATCATTTCGCAGTGCCTTCATCGACCGAAACGCGACGTCGCGAATGTGTGCCAGACGAACACGGCAACATTTTGAGAATAAGAAGCGACAGCTAGCGCGTTGCCGTTGCGTCAGTCGCTGTCCTATCGCACTCTACTCTAATCACCCACTAAAGGCCTCGGCCAATGAGTGATGAGTATGCAATGTAATGACGTAATAAGCTCTTTTTAAGGTGATTATAACATGAACGTGTGTGCATATCACAGTAAAGCGTCAGGCTCTCAGTGAGGTCCTACTTCAGAGAAGGACACAGAGTGAGTGACGAGCATTACTGTGCACGCACGAGCTCCTCCTCGGCACAACAAGGGGGCGGGCCGAACCGACATGTCAGGGATACGATTCGCTGCTGTTATTCGCTTGCCCGCTGTGATTCGTTCAGAGTCGTGTCGATCATTCCTGTACACTCCCTGTACACATAATGGGCGGGGAAAGTGAAGGGCAGGAAAAAAAAAAACACCACAAACAATCCGCCCGCCCGGGCTGCCATCTTGAATATACAGTAATGCCTACAGTGTGAACCACTTCACTGACGGCGAGCTAGAGGAAGAGAGAGAAAGAGAAAGAGAGAGAGAGAGAGAGAGAGAGAGAGAGATAGGTAGGGAGTAAGAGAAAGAGAGAGAGACAGACACAGGGAAACACAGTACCGGAGCACACTGATTTATCCGTACTCCGTATCATTTTAATCAAGAGGAATATAATTATTTTATTTGTATTTATTTTTTATTTTTTAAAAACACAACTGTTTGGTTTTTCAATCCACCCGGATAGCTGGACATGCTAACCGTCGCTGAAGGATCCGAGTCGGGCAAGTGGACACGGTCGAGCCGTCGAGATTTCTCCGCGTCGACATTTTAACTGACTCCTATTTCATATATATATTATTTTTTTGGATCACGGACAACCAGGAGAAACGAAACCGAACGTATATACACTGTATAATTATGTATATATTTAAACCGCGCTAGCATTTGAGCTAAATGTTCCGTTTATTCCGTTGAGCCGCTCGCGCCGAATCTGTTTCCACGGCGTTAGCTAATTTCCCCTCGTTTCTCGAGTTTATTTCATTTCCCCCAACCATTTAATGTCAATTTCTTCATATTTCAGTCGCAGACGCTTTAATCCTGCTACCCGCGAGTCCTTTTAACGGCGTGTGGACGTGAACAAGGCTCACGACTTCACAATAAGTCCATAGCCGCCTCTCTTCTTCTGTGGCACGTCCGGATTCCCGGTTTATTTACGTTCGGAATCATCAGCCTCGTGTGTGAATGTTTGCAGGTACGTGTAGGTTTTAGGAAAGCGTGAGCGTGGTTGGCTGTTAATCTTTCGTTATGGGAAAGCTGGCCCGGAGAGAGGAGGTCGGACTGAGCTGTGACAGGTCGCCGTGATCGACTGGATCATCTGTTTGTCCTTTAGCGCCATCTGATCCAGTATGGGGTTCCGACTCGATGGTGAGGTTCGTCCGATCTCCATCAATCAGGCAGAGAAATAATCCACTATTGTGTGTGGGGTCCCCCCCCCCCCAAAAAACAAACAAAAAAAAACAAAAGAAAACCCCTGTACGAGGTCTCTCCCTCTTTCTGGGCTTTTATTACACTTTCTTTACAGCTCCAACGATTCATTCGATCGAGTAATCCGGCCAGATCCAGTGGATCGATCGGTGATTACTGGGAATTTGTAATTCTTGGGGTTTCTTACCCCCCCTCCCAGCAGTATGGATGTGTTTTAAATCGATTTGCTGGTAAAGAGAGTTACTGGAGGCCTGGTGGATTCTGAAGGAGGGATCTACTTGGTTTTTAAAAAGGACCGAAATATATATATATATATTATATATATATACATATAAAATGGGTTCTGCGACAAAACTGGCCTTCGGAGTGTTCCTCATCTCCTGCTCCTCAGGTGGGTTCAGTATCACACACCGCCTCAGTGAAAACTTGATTTGAACGCCATCCTATAGTAGATTTACTGCACAGGATGAGATCACACACACACACACACACACACACACACACACACACACACACACACACACACACACCTCACCTCCTGCTGCTACAGCCAAACAAAATCTCAGACTTTAACACCGAAAAGAAAGAGTTCGTTAAATAAAAGTGCACAAATTTTAAATAAAAATTTGAGATTACGCTTATTAGGTAAAGTCTGCACAAGCCGTTTCCTTGCCAGATTTTATCCCTGTGGAGATATTTGGTCCTCACGGGTGGATTAAAACATGTCCACACACACACACACACACACACACACACACACACACACACATTTCGGCAAGGAAAGGCTGTGAATTCTGTCTTTGCAGTGTGACTCCAATGCAAGGTTGTAAACTGTGATGTTTAATGACCATTCTGATGATTTTTTATTTTTTTTATTTTTATGTCCGTGTACGTACGTTTTATCTGTCTGATAACCACAGCACCAGAACCGCCATCAAAAAAAGGCCGGAAGGATGGACCGGGAGGAACATTTTGATCTTACCAACCAGAGCAAAGCTCATGTTTGCATATGAACAGATAAAAATCCAACCCGAGCCACTTGGCGTTGTATAAGCCTCTGTTACTGGAGAGAGAGGGAGAGAGAGAGAGCAAGTGTGTGCGTGTTTGTGTGTATGTGTGTGTGTGATGAGCCTCCTAAATGAAGCAGTGTATTCCTCCCCGCTTAAGGGGAATGAGTGCTTTCCATCTCATGATCGTTTTCCTGTTCGCTTTGAAGAGGTCGGTTCATTAGTCCATCTCCCCGCTCATTTGTGTCCCGATCAGGGTCACGATGGATCCGGAGCCCATCCCGGGAACACGGGGAACGTGAGAGCAGTGCTTGATATCAGTTTCCGTCGCAATGCTAGTGCCTGGTGCACACCTGAAACAGTTATCCCCACCGGTTACGCTGGCAGGACTTCAGCCATTAGAAAAGGAATAACAGATTCGAGAAGTCAGGCGTTTAGAAAGATTTACAGTTGCACACGGATCCTCCCACTCCCTCTCTACCTCCTCATACTGAGAGCGTTTATGATTTCAATATGAAAAACAAAGGTACGTTTTATGTTGTGGGGGTTTTTCAGAAGGTTTCTCTTTGTGTATTTTCATCACCCGTTATGAGAGTGTTACAAATATGAACGTGTTGCCTCATGTGGCTAGTCACGCGAGAGAATTTCCCTTTAGCACAACGTCACATTGCATCTGTAGCGAATCGCGTGTGAACGACGGTACAGTGGCGATATTTGTGCTGTGTCTTCATCAGCTGTATTTTCACGCTGCATGCTGTGCTTTGTTTGGTTTTCTTGTGTTTTGGTGTAGTGTATGCTGTATGGGTGTAGAATCACGCATTTACAGTGTCCGGGTTACTTACACGTCCGTGTAGTGTATATATACTAAAATTCTGAGCGGGTTTTAAAACACCCCATTAGCTCCACAGTTCTTCGAGCCCATGGCACTCACCTGACCCGCCACTGAAATAGTCAAAATATGTGAAAAAAACGTACCGACTTAGCTGCCTTTTTGTTTTTGTGTGGTCTATACTCAACCAATTATTCGCCTCCAACTATAAAAATTCTAATACAGCCGCCCCCGCGTTCTCTAGGACTGTTCAGCGACGTCCGCCTAGAAGCTTGGCACAATCAATGATATAATTGGAAACCACTAATATTGTTGCCTCACAATTGGGACGAATTGAACGTCTGTCTACAAATGAAATCGTGTTTCTATCTCATAATCCCTTTATACCTGTGGTGCGTTCTCTCCGACCCTTAGTAATCTACAACTGCAGTCTGACCTCAGAGCATCAAACCATCACCTGATGCGTCCGTAGCTTCCTTTGTCGATGCCACCTCACAGATAAGAATAAAAAGTGTTTTCAGCTGTTTAAACATGAAAGGGATGTAAATGAAACAACATTCATTAAAAAATTCATTAAAAATGCTGCGGCACGGTGGCGTAGTGGTTAGCACGTCCGCCTCACAGCAAGAACGTCCTGGGTCCGATTCCCAGCTCAGGCGTTTCTGTGTGGAGTTTGCATGTTCTCCCTGTGCTTGTGTGGGTTTCCTCTGGGTTCTCTCAGGTTTCCTCCCACAGTCCAAAAACATGCACAGTAGGATAATTGGCTGTTCCAAATCCCCCCTAGGTGTGAGTGTGAG
>JBCNYG010000005.1:22307655-22317678 GCA_039654305.1 Porochilus rendahli | reverse complement strand
ATTATTACCACCTTTTTTGACTTCCTTCCGTAACATATTTGACAGCCTATATGTTTCTTTTTCTCCCCCGTGAATTCAAAATGCATTGCATTTCATTTAAATACACGTCACGTGACGTGAGTGTGTGCACATACATACATATAGAGACACATAGACACATAGATACACTGGTCTTTACAACACCATTCAGTATTTACTGTAAAGCTGCTCCAAACAACAGTGCTGCGGAATGGGTCAACTCCGTGCTCTTTAACAGCTTCGATCCATTTAAATGCATTATCAGACAGCATCAGGTGGCATGTGGCAAGTTGGATTGTATGCCACTGCAGTAAAGCGGTTACGGACCGCATTAGGCTGTGTACAGCACTGATGGAAACACAATTACATCCACCCCAGAGGGACGATGACAGCCGGCAGGGACCGAGGGATCCATATCGGTTACATGGAAATGTCGACAGATTGAATTTGAACGTGCATTATTGTGTGCAAGCAGATGGCAGCCGGTGACACTGACACACTTGATGTTGAGTTTGCAGCCAGAGCCTCGTTCTCCCCGTATACTCTGGTCTGGCGTGTTAACTTTTAAAAAATCCTGTCCTGCTCTTTTTCCCCTTTTCCTTTCCGTCCACCTTTGAACACCTGGCAATGATTAAACTGGCTCGCATTCCAGGGGCCTAGACATCAGAGACAGAATCAGTGTTATCCGAGGGCTTTTGTGTGCATGTGTGTGTTTTATAGAATGACATCATATAACCGTGTGGTCTTTTCCTAATCTGATTTTGCAGATGTTGGTCATTTCGTTTAACCGTATGTGACTCATTCTTTTGGAGTCAGAGTCATTCTACAGGCCAAATCATGGTTACTGGACGAATTGCTTTTATTTTAATTGTTTACCCTGATCCTTATTCAGTGATTAACAAATACTGCCTTCCTCATCCCTTACTTTTCTGTAATAAGAAGTCATGTAATCTGACTGCAGCTCCTGTTGCCGTCTTCTAGGATTCAATGAAAATGTCTGTGTGTGTCCATGAGAACCGCAAGTCACGAGCCAGCACTGGCTCCATGAACATCTACCTTTTCCACAAGTCCTCGTATGCCGACAGCGTCTTGATGCACCTGAACGTCTTGCGGCAACAGAGGCTCTTCACAGACGTCCTGCTGCACGCAGGCAGCCGCTCGTTCCCGTGCCATCGCGCCGTGCTGGCTGCCTGCAGCCGCTACTTTGAGGCAATGTTCAGTGGCGGGTTAAGAGAGAGCCAAGCCAAGGAGGTGGATTTCAGAGACTCCATCCATCCGGAGGTACTGTAAATGACCTACTTACAGTCTTTTTAGTGATTCATGGGTGAATAATGTATTTTTGTTCTTGAACTGTACCTCAGGTCACAGGTTCCTGACCCTAGTCCTGGAGGACCCCACTGTCCTGCACATTTTCGTGTTGTTCCCATTCCACCTCACTCATTAATTGATTTCACTTTGCCGAACTGCTAAATCCTATTAGGGTCGTGGGGAGGCTGGAGTCTGTCTCAGCCAACACTGAGTGAAGGAACGGTACACCCCTGAACAGCTCACCAGACCATTGCAGGGCCAACATACATTAGGAACAGTTGATTAGGCTTATATGTCTTTGGACTGTGGGAGGTAACCGGAGTACCCGGAAGAATCTCACATAAGCATGGGGAGCTCACACAGGAATGCCCTCACCTAGCCCAGGACTTCAATCTGAGATTTTCTTGCTTTGAGGTGGATGTCCCCTTATGCAACTAATCAGTTAAGCCCTACCTAAGTTGCAGTGTGTGTGTTAGAGCAGGGAAAACACTGAAACATGCCGGATGGATGCATGGATGTCCACCAGGACCAGGGTTGGAAACCTCAGGTTAAAATTACGAATACCATTTTTTCCAGCAAATCTAACTTTGTCATTGATCTGTGTGATCCAGGTGTTAGAACTCCTTTTGGATTACGCTTACTCATCCCGGGTCGTCATCAACGAAGAGAATGCCGAATCTCTGCTGGAGGCAGGTGACATGCTGGAGTTCCAGGACATCCGTGACGCTTGTGCGGAGTTCCTGGAGAAAAATCTTCACCCATCCAACTGCCTTGGCATGCTGCTTTTGTCTGATGCCCACCAATGCACTCAGCTGTCCCAGCTTTCCTGGAGCATGTGTCTCAGTAATTTCCCAGCCATCTGCAAGACAGAGGAATTCCTACAACTGCCCAAAGACATGATAGTCCAGTTGCTTTCGCATGAAGAGCTGGAGACGGAGGACGAGCGGTTGGTCTATGAATCCGCACTCAACTGGGTGAATTATGACTTGGAACGGCGACATTGTCACTTACCAGAGCTGTTGCGCACTGTCCGTCTAGCCCTCTTGCCAGCCATCTTCCTCATGGAGAATGTCTCTACCGAGGAGCTTATCAACTCGCAGGTCAAAAGCAAAGAGCTGGTGGATGAAGCAATCCGCTGCAAGCTCCGTATACTGCAGAATGACGGCGTGGTCAACAGTCCTTGTGCAAAACCCCGTAAGACCAGCCATGCCCTTTTCCTGTTAGGTGGTCCTACATTTATGTGTGACAAGCTGTATTTGGTGGACCAGAAGGCCAAAGAAATCATTCCAAAGGCAGATATTCCCAGCCCACGAAAGGAGTTTAGTGCTTGCGCTATTGGCTGCAAAGTCTATGTCACAGGTGGCCGTGGCTCAGAGAATGGTGTGTCCAAGGACGTTTGGGTGTACGATACATTGCATGAAGAGTGGTCAAAAGCAGCTCCCATGCTAATAGCTCGATTTGGGCATGGTTCCGCCGAACTGCGCCACTGCCTGTATGTAGTTGGAGGTCATACGGCTGCAACTGGTTGTCTTCCAGCCTCACCATCTGTCTCGTTAAAACAGGTGGAGCAGTTTGACCCAGCTGCCAACAAATGGAGCATGGTCGCACCGCTACGGGAGGGCGTCAGCAATGCCGCAGTAGTCAGTGTAAAGCTTAAGTTGTTTGCTTTTGGAGGAACTAGCGTAACCCATGATAAGCTACCAAAGGTCCAGTGTTATGATCCAGTGGAGAACCACTGGACTGTCCCAGCATCCTGCCCACAGCCATGGCGTTACACAGCAGCTGCTGTTCTGGGCAATCAGATCTTTGTCATGGGTGGTGACACTGAGTTCTCAGCTTGCTCGGCCTATAAATTCAGCAGCGAGACCTATCAGTGGACTAAAGTAGGTGATGTTACAGCTAAGCGAATGAGCTGCCAGGCAGTTGCTTCTGGAAACAAACTGTATGTAGTCGGTGGCTATTTTGGAACACAGCGCTGCAAAACACTAGACTGCTATGATCCGACAAGGGATGCCTGGAACAGCATAACCACCGTACCTTATTCCTTGATCCCTACTGCCTTTGTTAGCACCTGGAAACACCTTCCAGCCTGACAGCTGCATGCCCCTCGAACTTCCTCCATTCTTTAAGGTAAGTCAGTGAAATTGAAGCTATATATCACAATATGCTTAAATCAAGTCATTGTTTCTGTGTCCCGTTGGTAGTTTTTTTTTGTTTAAATCAGGACTTACTGATATTGATCAATATTGATATTTATTTGATATTATTTTTGATAACAATACGTAATGCGATAATGCTGTCAGTTTGAGGAGTATCATGATAATGCCATGATGAAGCCAGGGCTGGGAGATATGACCTAAAAAATAATGTTGTCCTTTTCTTGGTAAAATGCTCACGATATTCAATTATCTGACTATATGAATGGTGATATCTTATCATACTTGAGGTAGCAATGGCCACTTTCCCTTAGTCTGGATATCAACCAGCTGTCAGACTTTAGTACATCTGTCCTTCAGCATCTACAACTTTCTGATATGGCTGTTTGAATCTCTCGGCTTGGTATACATTTTTTATTTTATTTTATACCGTGTTATTCAAGGCAACACAGAAGTGTTGCCTTCAACACAATCCAAGCATCATGCAGTTTAAAGAGATGATAGCAGAGCTACATGTCAAGTATAGCTATAATTTACTGTAAATCTTTCTTTAGAGGATGCTACACACTATAGTTAGTGTCCATGGGTCAGTTAGATGTTACGAGTGCACATATATGATTTAGGAAAACACACGACAATGCTGTATGGTTGAACTCACTGCTTGAATGCTAAGGTTATGGGACCGTGGAAAGAAAAAGCTCTTCCAGCGTACAGTCCTTGAGCTCAAGATTCGGCCTTTTCCTTCAGAGCAGGAACTTCTTTATCTCCTGCAAGGAACAGTTTGTACAGTTTGGATCTTTGTGTGCGTTTGGAAGATTCCCCCAGTGTTCACTCACTCAGCTGCTGAAGCGATTGATCCTATTAGGGTTGTGGTGAGGCCGGAGCCTATCTCAGCCAACGCTGGGCGAAGGGTACAGGGATACACCCTGAACAGCTTGCCAGACCATCACAGGACCTTCTTGCTCTGAGGCGGACGTGCTAACCACTGAGCCACTGTGTCACCCGCCCCCAGTGTTGACTGGATGAATTATGAGTTTGCAGCAAGGGTTTAGCACCAAGGGTAATTGAAACAGAATAGATACTTTTATTGTCCCTAGGGGACAAATTTGTCAGAGAGTGGAAGGAAGGAAGGAAGTATGTGTGAGAATAAGGACGGACGGAAGGTGTAGATGACATGGCGGTATGCTAATAGGAACATAACAGTTTTGAACAATGTTCCCTCAGGTGTACAGAGTTATTTTGTAAGAGACCAGAAGTGTATCTTTTTACTAGCAGAAATGGTACAAAATGCAATTTGTTGTATTTTAACCCAAAGGGTCCTTGCAGCAATCCGGAGAGTGGAAAAGAATAGTGACTAAAAATCCATAGCCGATTAGTTACTTAAGTATTAGTTTGTAGTTAATTCGGAAAAGGTACAGAAATGGTCTGGTATTGAAAGGTACTATCTGGTATCGAAGTGTAAAAATGACAAGCATCCATTCCCTTTTAAGTACACACGGTTGAGCGTATGGCCTTTTTTTATTAAACCAAGTCAAGAGGAACCTACAAGGACATCTTTACTAAGGAACACATGTTGGAGTGGTTTGCAGTCTTATGTTGTTCCAGATTATAGGATTACATATAGTCTATAACGGCAGCACAATGGGGTAGTGGTTAGCAGACCCTGCTTCGGAGCAAGAAGGTCCTGGGTTTGAGTCCTGGACTCGGCAATGCCACATTTGGCTAATTAGCTGTTCCTAATTGCCCCAGGTGTGAGTGTGTTGTTCAGCTTGTAAACCACCTTCACTCAGAATTGGCTGAGATAGGCTCCAGCTTCTTCGCAACCCGAGTAGGATTAGTAATAATTAACCCTGGACCGTGATACCGGGCTGCATGCTCTGAGCTGAAGGTTGCCAGGTACATGAGTAGCAAAAAGAAAAGCACGAAAGAAGGGTGTGAGGGAACAATTAGGACGAGACAAACCGTTCTCAGTGAGTTTCACTTCCATAATGTCTGCGCAAGGGAGTTGCACTCGGGAGCATACAGACTGGAAGCGAAACTCTTGAGAATCTTGTTGTTGTCAGTCAACTGACGGCGGATAAAAACAGAGGACATCGATTACAGAAAATTAAACTATACTTGTATGTCAACAGATTTTTAATATTGGTTTTGTGTCTCCGCTTTTAAATTCTTCCCACATGACTCACCGGGCTGTAAGAGTTGCCGAGTCATATGTTGAATCAGATTTGTATGTTTAGGGAGTTGCAGTCCAGTCGACAAAACAAACTCTTAAAAGTAGCTAGAGTTTAGGTGCTAGATAACATGGGAGAATGGAGTAGGAGTTAGTCAGATCATTGAAAAGCAAGCGGGGGAGAGAAGGTGTGAGACCTCCAAGTGTGTTTATTCCGTTCCTGACCCCCTGATGCTGAGCTTTCAATTCATCATTAGTGGCTGACCCAGTCTGTTAGTGTGTATCTGTAACTGGAATGCCGCCCACCTCGACAGGGCAGTTTGTTTCAAAGTGGAGGTCCTTTCGCTGCTTCATTGGGACATTCCTATGCATTTCAATTACCATGAAGTGTTCTTAGCAGCTGCCCCCCAACCCCTTCAACAATGAAATGCTTCACCAACAGCCAAAAGAGTGGGAGGAGAGAAAACGGACAAAAGGAGGATGAGTTGAGAGGGGGAGGATTAGAAAAGGACAAGTAAACAAAGCTTCTCCTTTGCCTTTTCCTGTGCTTTCCTCATATCTTTTTAACACAGGAAAATCATGGCTACAGGCATCTTTCCTTTCCTGCTGAAAAAAAAATAGCACTATGTACCGGTTCATTTCACACACCCACACAAAAGCACACAAACGCACATCCACCGTCGTATATCTTCCCGACCACTTCTATTTCCTTCAGAGATGCTCCAGTAACCATTGAGCGAAACTGTCCAATTCTCACGGCATATGTGCAAGAGACCCCATGCTGTGAAGTTCAGTTCATGAGTCAGTCAGCTGTATCTGTTGCTCTCTCTTATCAGTTTACATCCTGCCAGAGAATACAATTACTTGTAAATATGCCTGGCATCGGTGAAGGAAACACAAACAACAACTTAAGTAGTGCTAACATAGACCTACCATACCTGGTGAATGCATTTATTTTTTATTAGCAACTACGGTAAATAACCAAATAAAGTATTTTTAAGTAAACACCATGATGATCATTAACTTTACATAAAGAAAGGTAACATTAGCTGTCTCTTAGAGGGGGTATCTCAGCAAATTACAAATGTCAAAATTAGCTTATGTGAAGTTTGTAAAGAGTAGTTGGAGAATAGTTTGCAAAATGAAGAAGAGCCATAACTATTCACCAGAGAAAAAAATTCACCAAAAAGTAAACAAAAAACAAAACAAAAAAAAAAAACGATGAATTCAGTTCATTTTATTTAGTTTAGCATTCATGGAATATTCCCTAAACTAAGCCTAATACAGTTTTGTTAATCAACTAGCATATGCTAATTTGTACCTGTTTCTACCTACACATTTAGCTATCTATCAGAGAGGAATATAAAACATAATCTTGAGCATTATCTTTAAGTTGGAGATGTTGAAATGTTTAAATTCCTCATCAAATTTGTATTACCATGTATGGCTGCTTTGTGTCAATTTTGACAGTCAATTGTAAAAATCGCTTTACAGATGAACTGGATTGAATTGGATTGAAGTTGGAGTATCACTTGGATGCCCACCCAAGGGTAGAGGAGAAGAAGGGCTTTAATTTATCCCATCCTTTTTCCATTGACAAAAGTCGCCCCATGCTGTCTCAAAACAGGACTCGTGCTTGAAGGAATGCATTGTTTCCAGTGCAATCCTTGGGAAAGCTCCATACTTGGTTGGATAAGAAGTAGATATACGAACTGATTGATAGATTCACAGGTAGTTAAAGTTTAGCTTCCTTTTTTTTCTCAAGCTCATAAAAATCACCGAAACTGGGGTGTGACCGCATTTGAGTCCTGGGCTCAGAAAGGGCACTTCTGTGTAGAAATGGCATCTTTTCCCCATGTTGCATGGGTTTCCTCCGGGTGCTAAGGTTTCCTCCCACATTCCAAAGAACTGCACATTAGCCTAATTGGATATTTCTGATTGCCCCCTAGGTATGTATGTGAGTGTGAATGATTGTGTGTTGGCCCTGCAGTGGTCTGGCAAAGCTGTTCAGGGTGTACTTGTTTTTGTATGGAATGGGCTCCAACCCCCGCCAATCCCCCCACACCCTAATAAAGATAAATCAGTTTGGAAAGGATGAATGGAGTTGTGCTAGTGTAAAATTGGTAATAGGGAAAAGTAGTTATGAATGCGTCAAGCACCAAATTATTAGTGCATCAGAAGGAAGAGGCATGACGTCAAGCTTGAAGACAACATCACGATGTTTTAAGCTACAGATGTTTCCAGGGGAATGAGTGGTCTACTAGTAAACATGAGAGCCTAATGCTAACAAAGCTTACGCTATCCTGCGTAATAATTCTTTAGGATGAACTGTGCTGGGTTTAAATGTTTGAATTTTTTTTTGAAACATAGTATGTCAAATAATCGTAGCATACGGCAATATAACCACCTGCAGTGTTATTTACAGAGTAAACAATTCTTTACAAGGGATATGAAAAAAGGATGTAATCCGTAACAGAGCCTTCCAGTGAGAAAGTAAAAAGAGAAGCGAAGTAGAAAAGTAGAAGTCATGTTATATGATGTTGGTCAAAAGAGGCAGAAGTTCTGTCAGTGGTTAGACTTAAAATGTATAAAAAAAGCAAGAAAAAATAATGAGTCAGTTTTAGGAGGGGGGAGGGAGGGAGGGTGTATAGCTATTGTTTTTACAGTTGGCAAAACTTGGTTCTGATGGATGATGACTTCCTGTTAGAACTTTTCAGTTCCTGTTTCCCAGACAATTAAAACTACTGCTCATGCAAGAAGAATTCATGTGTGTAAAATATTCAAAGAATGGTGTTATTGTTAAGATGACTGCTTAAAACTCACCGCGTTTATCCGCAGTATATTAAGAAACGTAACATTAGCTGGCTGGCTGATGGAGTTTCACTGGGATGTGTGGTTTGCTAGCTAGCTAGCTCGAACATGGTTGCTGCACTGTTGTTGGGCGTCTAGTACACTTTTTTCCTAAGCATTGGCAGTAAAAAAATAGAATGGCTGGATATACTCTCACTAGGGTCACAAGGAGGCTGAAGCCTACCTCAGCCAACACTGGGCATGGGTGGGGTACACCCTGAAGAGCTCACCAGACCTGGGCAAACACACACAACAATTCACACTCTCACTCATAACTATGAGACATTTGAAACAACCAGTTAACCTAATTTGAACGTCTTTGAACTGTAGGTGAAAACCGGAGCCCCCGGAGGAAACCCACGCAAGTGTAGGGAGAACATGCAAATTCCACACAAAAGGGATTTGAACCCAGGACCTTCTTGCTGTGAGGTGGACGTGCTAACCACTACACCACAAAAACCTTTGTGCCTAGTTAGCATCCAGAGAAGTCATGTAGCTAAATGCGAATTGTGTTTGTTGCTATTTTTAAAGTGATTTTAAAACATCACATATTAAAGTGTTGTACGAAGTGAACATGTAGTTTCATTTGCACTACTACTTTTATAGAAAACATGATTATTGTAGGTCAGTTTAATAGCCATGGCAATGGAAACGTATGGCTTCATACTAGTTCGTCTGAGGTCACATGGCTCTTTTACGCTGTGTATTGCTTTTGTAGGACACTTGAACAGGTGCTGGTACATGACCTGTGCTTCTACAACTGGTTTTCCTGGAGAATTACAAAAAAAAGAGAGAGAACAAATGGCCATGCTCAGGAAAGAGCATCTGGACTTTATCTTAAGATGTGTGTTTTTTTTTTTTTGTTTTTTTTTTACCCCCGCTCCACAGTGCATCTGCAAATGAAGTGTTTTTGGAAAAACGCCTTCTCTTCATTGTTTATGAGTTTGTTTAACAGAAACGGCGTTTGTTCTGTAGACATGGTGGGATTTGCTGCCTTAATAGGAAAAAGCAAAAAATCGTTTCATATCTTCCATGTTGTCTGCTTTCTTCACAGAGTTCCTGTGTGATGGATGTTCTGGGTTCCAGCTGTGCGGATTTCCTGCTTTCTGTGCAATTTCATCAAAAGGCATATTCTTCCATCAGAAAACTCAACTTTAATATTGAAGATATCCAGCAGCAAAGCTTTCTTGTTTTTTTTTTTTTTTGGATAGTGTGCATTAAAGACATCCTGTGTGGGGAAATCTTTACATAAACGTTCCATGGTGGGCATCTTTTGCTGTGACAACCAAATGAACCTACTGCTAATCTGAAATGGCTAACTAGTGCCCAGCATGTCTTGCTGTCAATATCTGTGTGTTGGCGAATCCTCACTATTTTATTCTGGGATGAAAATGGCATGAAAACTAAACTACTACTCTGTACAACAAGAACTTCAAGCGCGATTGAACAGGCAGGAGGTGGGGTTCTCTATATGAATGACTGATTTCCAAATGGAGGCATGAAGGCTCCATCTTAATATAT
>JBCNYG010000005.1:22204434-22214556 GCA_039654305.1 Porochilus rendahli | reverse complement strand
TCGGCTGAGATGGGCGCCAGCCTCCCCGCGACCCTAATTAGGAATAAGCGGTTCAGAAAATGAATGAATGAATAACACAGCAGTCGAGGGTTAAGGGTCATATCCAGAGCTCAAAAATAGCTCTCTGCCAGTCAGGATATAAAACTAGATTTGGATTAGCTTGAGGGGCTTTATGGGTATGAGTACGGCTTTTCTTTTTTTTTTTTTTACTATTTTTGCAGAAGGTGACACTTCAACCATTTCTTTCTGGTTTTTTTTCTTCTTCTTTTTGTTTTTTCTCCCTTAATTCGGTAGTATCCAATTCCCACCCTTCAAGTATGCCTTCTCAATCACACCACCACCACCACCACCAACCAGGGAGGGGTGTAAGCATTCACATGCCCCCTCCTTGACACCCGATGCCTCCACCCGCCTCTTTTCGAAGTGCTGTGCATGCGTATTTGGAGGGCGGTCTAAGACACACGAAGGGAAAGCGCTATCCCCTACCTCGTACGAATGAGCTCATAGATGCCCATGATTGGCTGGTACTTGCTGTGAGTGACAGGTGTTTAGAAACAGTGTTTACAAATAATGTATCTTGAACTATTAATAATCGCACAATGTAATAGTGAGCTCTGTTTAACTATTAATGCAAATCAAGGTCGTGCTTTATAAAGCCCCCTATCTAAAAGTGAATACTCCCTCTGACAGTAAATCTATGGGCTTTGAAAGAATATAATGTGTGTGTGTGAGAAAGAGAGAGAGAGAGAGAGAGAGAGAGAGAGAGAAAGCGACCACCTGAGTCAGGGGTTGTGCCGGTCAAGGCCTGACAAGCGAGAAGGCTTCTGTTTTTCTCCATGGTTACTGTTGCTGTGTTTACCCCATAAGCTTTACAGGACACTACTTGGCTACGCACCTTCACACACACAACATGGTTTGTCTGCACACAAGTTCTTGCCCCTGAGAATCCAAAGGGCATAAGATTACATAAACACACGTGCACATTCACGCTCTGAAATGTGCTTGCAAATAGCTCTGACCAGGCGGCGTGATGCCCAAGAAAATACACACTGAATACCAGAAATCAGTTCCGAAAGGCAATCATAAAACAATGCATATACATTCACAAATTTTTGCATATTTACAATACTTCCTAATCTTCTGATTCTTTTAATCCTATAAGGAGGAACATTAAGTAGTTTGGAGAATACTTTCATTCATTTTCTGAACCGCTTATTCCTAATTAGGGTCGCGGGGAGGCTGCCGCCCATCTCAGCCGACTCTGGCGGAGGGTGGGGTACACCCTGGACAGCTCGCCAGGCCATCGCAGGGCCATCAGTCACACAACCGCACTCACACTCACACCTAGGGGTGATTCGGAACAGACGATTAGCCTACTGTGCATGTTTTTGGACTGTGGGAGGAAACCGAAGTACCCGGAGGAAACCTGCGCAAGCATGGGGAGCATTTTCCAGTTTGCCTACCTTTCATTTTTAATTACTGCTTTGCCTTATCCATTCTGTTTGCCTGATCTACTGATCTCTGCCGCTTACTGCTTACTGTTCATGATTCTGGATTGTGTTTTTGTATTTTCTACCTTCATTAAAGCCGCCGTTTCGTTTGAATTTGCCGCTGCGTTCTGCCCTGCAGCGGCGAGACAGAATACTTTGCCGCGTAATGGATGCAGCAGGACCCATGGCGTATGTACAAGCTCTTACCTCACATGGGTGTACCATTGGCAAGCACTATCAGCACCTGCAAGTAATTTAAGCTCACCTTCTCTCTTACACCAGTATAACACACTTAGCCACTGCCCAAGACCGCACCTACCATGCTACATATGATGTATCTTACACCGGTGACCAAACCCGATAAATGCTCATTAGTTCACAAAGCTAACAACATTCATTGGACTTCCCAATGTTGATGCATTCTGCTTGGCTACTGTGGTATAGCAGGCGTAAACAAACAGTATACTTACGACAGGGTCGCGAGTTAGGGTCACGTGGAGGCTGGCGCCCATCTCAGCCGACTCTGGGCTCGCCAGGCCATCGCAGGGCAGAAACACGCTAATGGCAATGCATCCCACTCTTGACAAAAGCCAGCAATGCTTCTTTTGCAAGCTTCCCACCACAGACTGTGAGTGTGAGAGACATGGCTGTCCTTTGAAAACCCACTTAAGTTAGCGGCACTGGTGGCACAGCGTGACAACTGGTTGATAGTGGGTCTTGAACCCCCAACCTTGGGATCAGTAATCCAGCACCCTACCACCAGCCCACCATTGCCCCAATTGATTGATTGATTGATCTGTAGGATTACCAGGTAAATTTGAAGGTTAGGTCGAGT
Organism: Porochilus rendahli; assembly: GCA_039654305.1. Classification (NCBI taxonomy): domain Eukaryota; kingdom Metazoa; phylum Chordata; class Actinopteri; order Siluriformes; family Plotosidae; genus Porochilus; species Porochilus rendahli. Next base: position 22,212,231 of record JBCNYG010000005.1, on the reverse strand, counting down.
CAGGTGTTTTCAGTCAGAAAACAGGGACCTGCCAAAGTCTGACCTTCACAACATGTGGATGTATATCATGGCATAAAAAGGGAGATTTATGAGCACCTCAGAAAGAGTTGTTACTGAAAAACTGTCCAAAGAGTGTGCATTCAGCCAGTCCACCATCAGACAGAGAGACAGAGGGAATTCAAGACTATATTTCCCCTCCCCAGTATTCATCGACCAACAAGATCAAGGTATGTACTAGATCAGGAGGTCTAACAGAACCCCTGGGTAACTTTTCTGCAACTTAAGGAATCACCCACTTCGGCTAATGTTAATGTTCTTGAATCCACTATCCGGCGAACACTGAACCAAAGTGGTATACATGGCAAGGAGAGTTGCAAGGAGAAAGCATCTTCTCTCCACAAACAACCCTTCTACAGTTTGACTGCATGGTCAAACCAAAAGGCTATTTAAAAAAGATTATTGATGCATGAGACATATTTTGGTTTAAATTAAGGGTGTTAGGTTCAGAGAAAGGAAAATCCCAACTGTGAAACATAGTTCGAGATTTGGGCCTGTGTTGCTGCAACTGTGCCAGGACAGCTTTTCGTTATTGATAAGCAACAAACTCTGAATTAGATCAGTGGATTCTCAAGGGGAATGTTAGGATATCTGCCTCTGAACTTAATCACTAGAGAACGTCATTGATACAGCAAGACAATGACCTGAAGGTCATTCTACCCAAGTTTTACTGAAAGTAAAGGTTTACATATTTTTGTCACTTACATATATGTAGCATTGGGTCATTTTTTCCTCAATAAATAAACGAATTAATGGCATAATATGTTTTTCTCATTTGCTTAATTGGGTTCTCTTTTCTACTTTTGGGACTTGTGTGAAAATCCGGTGAAGTTTTAAATAATATTTATACTGAAATATAGAAAATTCTAAAAGTTTCATAAACCTTTAAGCACCACTGTACACGAGTTCACTATGTGAAATAAATAATGTATGTGTGAGTTCAATTCAATTCAATTTTATTTGTATGGCGCTTTTTACACTTTGACGTTGTCGCAAAGCAGCTTTACACAGTAAATTAAGTTTTGGGAGGAATCAAAAAAATTTTCCACAACCCCCTACACATCCCTAATGAGAAGCCCGCGGCGACAGTGGAAAGAAAAACTCCCTCAGTTGACACGAGGAAGAAACCTTGAGAGGAACCAGGCTCAGGAGGGAAACCCTCCCTCATTTGGGTGAAACCATAAAATACAAACCATATAAGAAAATTATATTTCAGTCCAACATGTAGTCCAGTTGGTTCTACCACAACTGAAAGTTCTAGATAATTGCAGCAAGAGAGCAAAACTCACAGAACAAAATATACACCCAATTTGTGTAATCAAGCGGTTAAATATGTACAGATATCCCGACATCAGATGAAAATGAGTGTTTACTGTATTCATGTTTCAAATAAAGTGGGGTGTTCTGTGTACCTTGTTTTACCCGCCTAACAGGGACCTGACGGGGAAAAATGAAATGGCGGATCTGTTACCTGTAATATCTAAACGCGTTTATAATTTTCCAGAAGTGTTGTCTCTCCAATCTCGCCTCTTCCTCCGGGGAACACCTGGTTCTCCCCAGGTAAACATAGGGATCCTCTCGGTTCGGCTCTGCACGATCAGCGCCCATGCTGCTGTCGGCCATTACACAAAGATTAACACAGCAGACCCACTTAATCGATGGCAGAGCGCATCCATACGCGGCGCCTGGAAATGGATGAAGAGCGCAGAAGTAATGGATTATTTACATTCCAGTGACTCGGTGGGATTAATATCTGTGTTCAGTCGATGAGAATATTCAGGTTTTTATTTGTATAGTGCTTCTTACAATTGACATTGTCACAAGGCAGCGGTAAATATTAAAATTACATTAGAGAGGAATCTAATTTTTCTTCTCTACAAGCCCCTACACATCCAGAATGAGCAAGCCCGCGGCGACAGTGGAAAGAAAAACTCCCTCAGTTGACACGAGGAAGAAACCTTGAGAGGAACCAGGCTCATGAGGGAAACCCATCCTCGTTTGGGTGAAACCAAATAAGAGAGGTTGTTAGGTGTTCTTGTAGCAGTGTAATGGTAAAAGAAGAGTTTATTATTGCTGTGTGCAAGCAGAACCTCCAACATGACTAACTGTGGCAGCATAACTAAAAAGAGAGAAACCAGAAGGAACACAGACATGAGGGCACCCTGTAACGTTGGTCAATCAGCCACTCCACTGTCAACAGACCTGGGTGAGCATGTAGAGTGAGGGAGCGACAGCATCCCAACGCTATAGTTTACCAGAACTCTCTATGCCTGAGAACCCCCAGATCTGCTCCTTTACCTAATAAAAGCCTGTTAACAAAATGCTTGACTAAAAAAGTAGGTTTTCAGCCTAGTCTTAAAAATAGAGACTGTCTGAGTCCCAAACATTAAGTGAACATTAACTGAACATACTGTCTCTCTATCTGTCTGTCAAAATATTGCACTGGGATTTTGGGCCAAAAGGGACAAAATGTCTGATTGTGGCCCTGGGACATCCAAATTCAATATCTAATTAGTATTAAAAAAACTGATGAATTTATAGTTATATTTACATTTATACGGCCATTGGAGGGGTTTTTAGATATTTTCCCATCGGACATGTCAACCATCCTAACTAGCAGCAGACTTGAAACCAACCCTGTTAAACTCGCAATATTCATTCGCTCACTTATTCGCCAAACCACTTAACCAAATAGAGTCACTGGGAAGCCGGAACCTCAGTATCTCAGCCGACTCTGGGCATAGGTACTTCCTGAACAGCACGCCAGCCCATCGCAGGGCCAACACACACACAACTGTTCACATTCACACTCACATCTAGGGGCAATTCTTTAGTAGAAAACCAGTGTACCCAGAGGAACCCTGCACAGGAAAGCAACCTCCACGCAAAATCGAGCTGGGGACTCAAACTCAGGACCTTTTCTGTGACATGCTAACCACTACCTCCCTCATCCTAAATATAGTTCTCCATTACATGAAGCACAAACTGTCACATATTTCAGCTTGCTAAGCACAAAGCCTAATTACTTAAATATGGCTTCAACACTCGTGGACAGAAATGAATGCATCACAAAAGCATTTTGATGATGGTGATGGATGGCACCCTGGAGGTTGGCATCTGAGTATGAGCTCCTTTTCTTGTTTCCTCTGTAACAACCACACATTTAACCTGCAGCTTCAGTTCTGCTGTTTCAACATGCAATGGTAGGTGACTAAGCACAGTTTTTCTTGTATAAACATGGAGACTAACATCATGGAAGTGATATACAGTTTTCATAAGAACAGCTATAAATAATGAACCCAGTCAGGGCTGCCGAGGCCTCACACAAAAATGTAGGTGTGCCCTGTATCGCCAGACTAAAATACGTCCATAGAAACAATACAACCCCAAATAATAGGGAACAAATCTTTTATTTAAACACTATAAACATTGGTGGTGGTCTGAAGCTCCCCACATATAAAGAGGAATAAATAATACCTCAAGGTAAATAAGCTCCTTAAAGCATGCCAAGCCGGGCCTCGCTTTTGTGCTTAGAGTGTCAGTTTAGCATCCTATAGTTGACCGATTTTGGCATTCGATCCTCATTATATGCACATGATGTCCTGTAGTTGTATTTTATAACCCAGTCATTAACATGTGGAGCCTGCGCTTTCAAATAATCAAAGATTAAACAGTGTGCTGTGGTATCAGCCCATCCGTGGTACTTTAATTTGCTGAAATATGATGATTTAGGCAGTATAATATACCTCCAGGGTCTGGGGATGAACTCTGTCTCACTGACATCACGGGAGTCTTACTGTAATTACTGGTAATGGCTGATTTATCAAAGGAACATTAGAGACAGCTTCAAAGAGCTCTCTGCCAAGCATGTGCATTAAGCTGAACTAACCGCTGCACTGATGTTGCTTTTCCCCTCCCAGAGCGATCCTCTGTTCACATAGAAGCGACATCAAAATGTCTGAGAACACTGGGGGAAGAGCCCACATCCCAAGGTAATGGAAAGAACACTTAACGGACCTTTTTATGTGTTTTTAAGATCGAATCATGTTTGTGGAAAATGCGACCATGTCTGATACATTTAAGGGTTACGCTGTATTCAGGATTCAAGAGTCTTTATTGTCATTATGTTCACACATGAGATTTGTATGAGACTCTCAGCTTTAAAAAGGTGCAATCAAGAAGCCATGAACTGCTATTAACTCCATCAAGAGCAGGACATAAACGCACGTAATTATATACACAATAAGAAAACGTTTTAATATAAAATAGAAATATAAACTCTAAACACCTGTGAATAAGCACTGGCATATACAGTATGTGCATTGAAGGCACTATGAGATGAAATAGATAAATGGAAAAAAAAGCAGCAGCAGCGTGTATATAAACTAGGGTGTAAGTGTAAATTTAAATGAAGTAAAGTGTGGCAGTGCAAGACAGTCATAGAGATTGTGGATTCAGTTCTCACCACCTGGGCCAAGTCGTTTCTGTCCTTTGCACTGCAGCTACCATACCACACCGTTGCACTGAGACAGAGTATACTTTCGAGTGTAGTGCTTTAGAAGTTCTTGAACAGCTGAGAGGAGAGTCCAGTACGTTTTCTTCCTGATGAAGAAAAGCTGTTGCTGGGCCTTCTTCACCAGGTGTGAGGTGTCGATAGACCAGGATAGGTCAGACGAAATGTGGACGACCAGGAACCTAATACTGTCTACACGCTCCACCACCTACCCATAAATACAAAGAGGAATTTGCTCTGTCTTCCTGGTCCTCCTGTAATCCACTATGACCTCCCTTGTCTTGCTGCTGTCCAAAATGAGATTGTTAGATGAACACCAGTTTATCAGTTGCTGGATCTCCTCTCTGTAGTGGGTCACATCGTTATCCAATATGAGACCCACCACAGTGTTTGTAGAGTTGATAGCAGAACAGTCGTAAGTGAAAAGGCTGAAGAGGGCCGGGCCTAGCACACAACCCTGCAATGTTCCACTGTTCATCATCAGGGTGGACGAGGTAAAGTTCCCTATCCTCACCACCTGGGGTCAGTTGGTGGGAAAGTCTCTGGTCCAGTGAATCAGTGAAGCTGACAATCCCAGGTTGTGGAGTTTCAGTACCAGTTTGTCTGAGAGAACAGTGTTGAAAGCTGAGCTGAAGTCCACGAATAGCATCCTAAGTGGTAGGGTGCTCCAGGTGGGTCATGGCTGTGTGAAGTGCTAGCGAGACAGCATCCTGCGTAGAGCGGTTCTCCCTGTAGGTGAACTAAAGGCTGTGCAGACCAGCAGGGATAACATTCTTGATGTGTTTAAGGAGAATCTTCTCGAAGCACTTCATGATTACCGGGGGTCATGGCAACTGGGTAATAGTCATTAAGGCAGGTAGCAGCAGATTTTTTGGCACAGGTACAAAGATGTAGGACTTGAGGCAGACAGGGACCTTAGTGAGCTGCAGGGACAGGTTAAAAATGTCCAGGAAAACTCCTGCCTGCTGCTCAGTGCATGATTTCAGGGTCCAGCCCGACACCTTATCTGGTTCTGCAGCCCTGTTGATATTGATCTTTCTCAGGGTGCCGCTGTAGGACGAAGGGCTACTGCTGTTCGTCTGGCAGGGGGAAGACGTACAGGCACTCTGCTGCTTGATGAGTTGAAGAGTGGGTGACCTACTGGTCGCTGTGCTTGTAGTCTGTGATGATCCTTATACCTTTCCACATGTTGAAGGTGTTGTTGAAGTGCTCCTCAGTGTGCTGCTTGTATCTGACTTTTGCCAGCTAGATGCCCCTTTCCAGTTTCCGGTTCTTTCCAGGCCCTCCTGTATGCCAGCCTGTCTCCTGACCCATAGTCTGCATACCGGGCTTTAAGCAGGGCAGGACAGCATCAGTACAGAAACAAACATAGGACAAAACAGCCAGTGTGTATTCCTCTAGATCAGCACCGTTTGAACATTTCCCAGTCATTTTCCAGTTGAAGCAGTCTTGTAGTGCTGAGGAAGCCTCCTCAGTCCAGATCTGCAAGGTTGTGGTGGTGGATTTAGTTCTGCAGATGAGAGGTTTATAAGCTGGGATCAGTTTCACTGTGATGCGATCTGACATGATCAGGTGAGCGGCTACAAAAAGCCTTGTATGCTCCCAAAATTTTACATGAATACCTGATCCAATGTGTTATTGTCTCTGGTCAGAAAGTCAATGAATCTGTGAAATTTGGGGAGCGCTAATTTCAGTTCTACATAGTAAAAGTCCCTAGCCATGATCGCAGCTACCTCTGGATTACTGGACGGCATGGTGGCACAGAGGTTAGCACTTCCACCTCACAGCAAGAAGGTCTTGGGTTTGAGCCCCATGCTTAAAAGGGATTCCTCTGGGTGCTCCGTTTTCCTCCCACAGTCCAAAGACATGCAGATTAGACTAAATTAGGCTGGTTCAAATTGCCATTAAGTGTGTATGTTTGTGTGTCTGTGTTGCCTTGCAATGGTCTGGTGAGCTGTTTCTTCGCTGGAGTCAGCTGACATAGGCTCCAGTTTCCCTGTGACCCTAATAAAGAATAAAGTACTTTCTGCCCTTGTGTGATGTGTTATATTTACATATTTACTATAATATAATTTCATCTCTGTACCTTCACTAAATTTCTCATACAAACCCACATAAGGCACGGTACATTCTGAACAGCTTGCCAGACCATTGCAGGGCCAACACACACAAACATTCACACTCACACTAGGGGCAATTTGGAACACACAGTTAACCTAATGTGCATGTCTTTGAACTGTGGGAGGAAACCAGAGCACCCAGAGGAAACCCACGCAAGCACTGTAAGAACATGCAAACTCCACACAATAATGCACTCTCTGCTGCAGGGTTGCCTAACCACTAAACAACTAAAGCCACCATGCCACCCTGATAGACACAGTGAATCATTTAAAATACTGATAGTGGAATTATGAAGCATTACAGCATACAGATATGGTGCATGATTGCCTTTCTCTTTCACTTAAAAACATCTCTCCTCTCCTGAGACTCAGTGCATCTCACTGATTTCCCTTTTATTAGAATAAGAAGGCAGCTGCCCAGTTGCCTGTGTTTGTGTGTGTGACCTTGAGACGGCCCATTTTACTATGGCATCCAACCAAAACATAGCCAACATGTGTACTGCCTGAATTTACTGTTGAAACAGATTGTTACTCTAACAGGTGTTTGCTGTAATCACCATATTTTAAAGATCCATATTTTATTTATCCATAAAAAGAATAAATGGCTTGATCATGTTTAATCAGTCAGTTGGTGTCTGAGCTAAGTTGAACTGAAAAAGTGAAGATGCATCTGAGTCTTCAGGATTCTGAACCTGAGAACAGTTACACTGGTGCCAAAATCCAGGAAACTAGTGATTGCTGCCATGGAAACTATAATGCCGTGTCTGCCTATAACCTGTCACTGGAATCATCATGAGCTTCCAGGAAAGGCAAATGCTCCTGTCACTGGTTCTGGAGGAGGCTAGATTCCAGTGTCATTATCCGGCAATGCCGAAGAAAGTGATCAAGTGCGAGGAAGATAATTACTTCCATTTCCAGCAGCAGGCTGGAATCCTGCCCTTTTGTTTGATCTCTCTGGCCATATAGACTACCCAAACACACAAAATACTGGTTTAGGACAGGAATGTCCAATCTTAGCCACAAAGGACCAGTGTGGGTGCAGGTTTTCACTTCAACCAAGCAGTAGCCACACCTTCCACCTGTTTCAATCACTGATCTAAAAGAAAA
>JBCNYG010000005.1:22184827-22202405 GCA_039654305.1 Porochilus rendahli | reverse complement strand
AACTCCACACAGAAACACCCGAGCTGGGAATCGAACCCAGGACCTTCTTGCTGTGAGGCGGACATGCTAACCACTACGCCACCGTGCCACCTGACAGAAACCAACCTATGATTAAACTATTCATACCAAGCTATTTTCTCATTGAAGCACTGCTCAGAGACACTCTCAATGCAGCAGGAGAATTAGGACTCTTACACTTAACCTTGATGAAGTTGTTGAAAAAAATGGTTGCATGGTTTCTGTTCTGTTACAGGAGCACAAAGGCAAGCTGAAACCAACACCCAAGAAAATTTAACCCAGCGGCAGAAGAACCTTTGCCCTGGTTGACAAAGGTTACAAAACATATTGGACTCCACCAATCCTCAGTTTGACAGAAGGCTATTGAAAAAATGCCTTGTGGATGGATGAGACCAAATATAACTTTTTGGTTTAAACAAGAAACATTATGTGTGGAGAAAGGAAAACACTGAATTCCAGCACAAAATCCTTATCCCATCTGTGAAATGAGGTGGTGGTGGTGGTGGTAGTAGATGTGAGCAGTTCATACAAGGAAACCCACCAACATCTCAAAGTTTAAGTTATTTTGTACGTAGGAATGGGCTAAATTCCTCCAAGCCTATGTGCTACCAGAGATGTTAAGCTGCAGTTGTTGCTACAAAAGGGGGTCACACCAAAGGTATACCTTTGCTACTCACAGATACCTAATATTGGAAATATTTTCTTAATACATAAATGACCAAATAAATTATATAAATTTCCCCATTTGTTTAACAGGGTTCTATTAAACCCATGTACAGACATGCATGGAGGCAGCATGCACACTCCAAACAGGAATTTCTTCACTGAGCTTGGCACTCAATTCCAAGACCTTGCTGTGAGCCAGACGTGCTCACCACTATGTCACTGTGCCACCGATTTATTAATTTAATCTCATTCATTTAACCTAAATAATCGTTTTTTTAAAAATCCTTAATAAAATATTTTGTTATATGGTAGCATGGGTGGTGTAGGCTGCAGCCCCCTGCAAACCCAGTAGGATTAATTGGATTGAAATATGGATTAATAAATCTATTTAAGATATTATTTCAAAATTTCTGTTTTACTGCGCTAAAAAAAATATTACATGAGACAAAGGTCAAATTCCTTTAGTCTCTTGGTTATTTAGAAAAGATCTTAAACCCAACTTTAATATGGTGGAGGATCTGTGCAGTTGTATTTATGAGACTGTTACTCCAAAGTTCCTCAGAACAGAATACATTGTACATTTGGATACATGACATACACACACCTTGAATCAGAAGAATTGCCAGGAAGTTAAAATTGAAAGATCAGAAACTAACGTCAGAAAGGAAGCCTGGGAGCTTAACAGGGTGTTGATAGTTCTGACATTGATTTAAAATAGACAGACAGACAGATTACTTGAGTATAGCCATCTGCTGCTGCATTTTTATTTTAGACATAAAACAGATTCACATAAAAATTGTAGATTCTTTCTTTCTCTCTCTTTCTCTCTCTCTCTCTCTCTCTCTCTCTCTCTCTCCGTCATATCTCTCTCTCTTTCTCTCTCTCTCTCTTTCTCTCTCTCTCTCTCTCTCTTTTTTTTTTTTTTTTTGGTAATTTGCAAACCTACCTAAATTATAAAATGTTTCGACAGCAATTTTTCAAATCCATTATCAATATAATTTTATATCGGGTATTATGGTTAAAGTACATTTGAATTAACAAAGAATAATGTGGGCTTACATCAACCACATATATAATATTATACTGTAAAAACACATTTTCATAGATGTCTCACTAGATTAAATTCAGTGCAGTTCACTTTTCCCTGCAACTAAAATGTCTTCTTACAAAGTTCATTAAAGCTGATACATACAATACAGAGTTTAATTCCATATTTTTGGATATTTCAGCCTTTAAAATATTACAGAATAACAAAAAGTGAAGAAATTAAGCTCAGCATTTAAAAACTTTCATTTGCCAATATATTTAAGCAGGTGCCACAGAGGAGACTTCTGTTTTTGAGGTAGAAGACACTTCAGAGCCATCATCTACCTTCTTTCCAAAAAGCTGCATGATGCATGAACGGAACTGAAATGCAAGACAATGTAATGGTTAGAAATTTGCATCAATTTTATTAGAGTTCACTAAAACAATGTAAAGAGAAAAGTGATAAAGACACATTTGCAAAACAACTGTTCATTTGTTACCTGTCGATTCATAAAGACATAGATAATAGGATTGTAGATGGTGGCACTCTTTGCAAAATAGGCAGGCATGGCTGCTGCCAGTGGGTGAAAGGCATAACCAGGGTAAGCAGTTCCAAAGCAGACAAAGAAAGTGTATGGTCCCCAGCAAAAACAATAAGCAATCACCATGACGAAAATCATTCTTGTGACTTCCTTTTCAGCCTTTTGTGTTGATTCAGATTCCTTCTGTTGAGCTGCAACCTGGTAAACACAGATATACCAAAGAAGAATGAGCTCTAATGAAAAATCTATTATAAATGTTCTTAAAATAACATTTCTTACAGCACGGATGGCCATCCAAACAGGAAGGTAGCAGAGAAGGATCACGCCTAAGGGGATAATGCAGCAGCTGATCATCAGTGCAACCATATAAGACCGGACCCCAGGGTCTTCATTTCCACTAAATACATCTGGTCCACAAGAGGTCTTCAGACCATGAGGCCAATACCTTAAGGACAAAATAATTGTACAAATCATGCTTTCTCTTTAATATAACATCGCCATCTATGATTAGGCAAGATCAACACTTAAGACTCCTTTCAATTAGCTTACCTGCTCCACCCAAAGACAGGAGGTATTGTCCAAAGTGCAGACCAGATCCAAGTAAAAATAATGCCACCAGCTGCCCATTTACCATCAAATTTTACATTTCCGAAAGGTTTGCACACCACCACCCATCTCTCAAATGATATGACAGTCAAAGACCACAAACCAGCAATACCTGAGAATTTAATTATTAACAGGTTCAATTATTAATTATATAATTGTCATTTTTATTTATTTTATATAGTAATAAAACAAATTTTTAGGTTTAAATAAAAAATGTAAAAAGAAATGCGTTTGCAAGGCTGCTTACCACAGCAAGCAACAGTGAAACCCTCAAAAACACACATCGGGTGTCCAAGGATGAAGTAGCCAAAAAATTGGTTGCAAACACTAATAGTGCTCGCAAACAGAGTCTCTAAAATATCAGCTATCGCAAGGTTGACCAAGATCCAATTCAAAGGGTGACGAAGCTTCTTGAATTTGGCTGTGGCTACCAGTACCAGGCCATTAGTAAATGTTGAAGCGATAACCACAGTACACATCCATAATGTTGAAAGATGGTACACCCATCTTGGGGCAATGTGGTAGTTGGGTCCCTCAAATGGACCTAAAGAAGAAAGTTTCTGGCCAGTTTAATAAAGCATTTTAGAGCAGGTAAACAGAGATCTATGTATTGAAGGGCTTGGAAGCTGAAAAAAGCTAGGCTTTTTTTTTTTTCTTTAAAGATAGTCCACTCACCTTTGGTGTTATTACTGTTGGTGTATACAAACATTGATTCCCGTGTTGTTTCTTCATTTCGCCGTCTGGCTGAAAAAATAGCTTCTCCCCACTGCTCTGCCATTGTGAGGTTTTTTTTATTGATGCCCTGATTTGCTTGCTCATCCTTATGTCCTTTTATATGAAATCCAGGGACGTCTAGGCGGAGTTAAACTTACATACACACAGGGTCAGGATTGGTACCTGTGACTGAATGAAGTCATAGGGGGCATGTGTTGCAGGCAGATCAAATTAATAATTTCTTTTTCAAAATGTCTAAGTTACGTCTTCCTTCCAGTAAGTATGGTTGTTAAAGTATAGATGGAGTCTAAACAACATGAAATAGAGCTTTAGTCGGGACTATTTCACTATTTGAGACTGATTAGACTGGTTAAATATTGAAGAGTGTTATTTACAATTATTGCATGTAGCAGTGCAATAACAAACTCCACACTCTTTTTCAGGTACAGAATAGGATTTGTTAGACTTTTAAAAGGCCTCTAAGTATATATTTATATTTAATACATTTGTTTAATACATGTTGATCTTTTTAAATGATGCAATAAAATCCAGCATGTTTTACTTTGTTGTTTGTTCAACATGATAATCTTCAGGAAGAGTTTTTGCAAAATGTTTTTTAGGTTGCAGAAGGTTGTCAGGTAATTTACTAGCTGATCCTATAGGAACAATTGGATTAAGTTAGTGGCATTTGCTTTAAGTATATGCTTTAAGGTACACTACCAGCATAGAGTGAAAGGAAATTTTCAAGAGATAATCTGTGCTGGCAGTGTAATTTATAGAATGGTGTTTTAACATGACTTTTATGAGTATTTCATGACAGTGAACATAATTTATAATTCTCTTGCCCATGTAACTTAAATTTGCCTAATTTAATTTCAGTTCAATTTTACTTACAACTATTACATTAACCAGATGTGTACATTACATAGCTCTCTCTCATTAGCTTAGTCTAAATTGGCTTATGGGGAGAACTAGGGTGCCTTGCTGCCCTGCACATTTGACTTTAATTAGTATTGACAAGATTGGAGTAAAACCTTCCTAATCCTTTATAGCTAATTGTTCCACTTGGAAAAAAGTAACCTTCAGCTTTTTTGGTGGAAGTCATACCCATAAAAATGTTAAATTATTGTTCTACAAATGTTAAACTAAAACCAAGTTATATTTTAGAATAAACATATATTTTATTTTTTGTTTGTGCTATTATAATTTTTTGCTTACCTATAAATACAAATAAAGGCAAACCTAATCTTGAGTTAATGTTCACATCATGCATGAGAATAGGGGAAATCGCATTATCTCTGTAAGTTTTACTATGGTGGTTGATGGCAGATGTTTGAGTATTTTGTCAATTTTTTCAGAAACTGCTAATCCTTGGAATTTCACACACCCGAGTGTCTAGTTAAATTTTCTGATTGGAAAATTTTTTGCAGTTGAATTCTGTATTGTACGTGTAGAATTCTGTCACTAGCTTTATTTAGAAGCATCTTATCAGGTTTGTGATGGGCTGCACAATTTGTGAAAGATTACAATTAATTATTAATTTACAACATTTTAATTTGCATATGTGACATTTGACCTTGGCATAGTGACTTTGAACATATAAAGTTTGTCCAGGACATTGCTGGGCACATATGCATGATAGCTTTCTGTACTTTTGCACAGGCACTCCCTATTACATAAACCTGTCTGTGGGTTGCTAATTTGTATGTGTAACCTTTGACCTTGGCACTGTGACCTTGAACATATAAAGTTTGTCCAGGATATTGCTAGGCTAATGTGCATGATAGCTTTCTGAACTTTGCAGAGGCACTTCCTATCACCTAAACCTGGGCATGGGGTAGCTAATTTGCATATGTGACCTTTGCTCTATGAGTCCTGTGGCCAGTCTTGGTGTGCTGATGCTGGCTGGAGTACTCGTCTTGGTGGCTCCTCGCTCCTGCTGATGAAGACCCATGTGGGCTTGGATCTGCACTCAGCGACTGTGGAGATGACTTTTCGCTGCTGGTGACTCTCTTGTTGCAGTTATCTAGGACTTACAGTTGTGGTAGAACCAACCGAACTGTAATGAATTTTTTTATGTGGTTTGTATGTTATGGCTCCATCCAAATGAGGATAGGTTTCCCTCCTGAACTTGGTTCCTCTTAAGGTTTCTGCCTTATGTAAACTGAGGGAGTTTTTCCTTGCCACTGGCACCGCGGACTTGCTCATTACAGGGGTGTCCAATCTTAGCCACAAAGGGCCGGTGTGGGTTTTCACTTCAACCAAGCAGTAGCCACACCTGTTCCACCTGTTTCAATCACTGGTCTAAAAGAAAATAGAAAAAAACCTGGCTTCTTCATTAGTGTTTTAATTTGGAAGCTGGGTGACAGCCATCTTGGTGAGACCACCTTGCTTTAAGGTCATAAAATGGAACCGTTGAAAACATACTAAAAAAGAATTAGAGATTAAATGTACATCTTTGATGTAATTATTAACTTTTTCCCATTTTTTCATGCTGTTTGAGTAAAATTTTCATCAGTAAAGTGGTCTCACCAAGATGGCTGCCATCCAGTATAAAAACTGGAACACTAAAGAACAATCTACTCTTTTTTTTTTTGCTTTTTTTTTGAGACCAGTAATTGAAACAGGTGGAAGGTGTGGCTACTGCTTGGTTGAAGTGAAAACCTGCACCCACACCGGCCCTTTGCGGATAAGACACCCCTGGTTTAGGACAAACTATGTTCAACATGGGGATAATTGAGCACCAACTGGAGCAGCCAGTATTGGTACCCAAATCTGATAGATTAATCAGGTTCTGTGTATAACACAGAAAAATAAAAGTGGTTTCTCAATAAGATGCCTATCCAACGCTTCGCATTGAAGAGCTGCTCAATCAGTTAGGCGCAGCTCACTTTAATTCAACACTGGATTTGAAACTTGACTGCCTTGTCCAAAAAAACCAGCCTTTTCCACTCTATTTGGGATCCAATTTGTGACACTTTCCTTTTTGTCTGTTTGGAGCCCTAGCAACATTTTAACATGATATGGACAGAATCTTCTGTTTGCCGCTGCTGACCCAAATGATGCCATTACTTACATTTACGGCATTCGGCAGACACTCTTATCCAGAACAACCTACATTTATCAGTTTCGTACAACTGAGCAATTACGGGGTTAAGGGTCCTGCTCAAGGGCCCAACAGTGGCAGCATGGTGATACTGGGGATTGAACCCTTGACCTTTGGATCAATAACCCAGAGCCAGTCCTCACTCTCTGGTACTACTTTTCAGCACTTGCGTTCAGATCACGCCCTGCTCCAGTGGTTCAACTGCTTGACGGATCACTTTGTGCGTGGATCACTTCTGGTATTTAGTATTACAGACCTTTAAATCCGAGGTGATGGAGGTGCAAATCGCGAAACTGATTACCACTCCTGCTGCCTAGGCCACTCTCCAGCAGCCTCAGTTAGGTGGTGGAGAGATGTTGCAACACTTCCTCTGTACTGCAGCCTATAAAAGAATGGAAGTGGAAATCTTTAGAGTAAACATGTGACACCCTCCATGACATCTTGTGAACATTTATATTTGGCAACTGGCCAGCAGTCATTGGTTTGCTTTGGATGTCATTTCTATGTTAGCCTTGCTATAAGTTTAGCCTGGTATCAGGTTGATTTTCCATCATACAGAAAATCAATGGCAATAAATAAGAAGCTGGTAAGGTCAGCGATCTGCCAGAATTTTCATGAACATAGCATCTCGCTATAGCAGCAATCTCGTCAGCCTCCTTACAGTGGCTGTCCTTTTAGCACTGCGGCATTATTTATGTTCTCATTAGCCATTTTTACCTCTGCTGAGCCGATGTTTCAAGAAATTACCCGCTGGGGAGTTCAGAGCGGATACACACATATAACACAGCAGCAGATTGGCCCGTAAAATTGTAATTTGTGTGTATGGACGCAAGCAACACAACCATGCAGCTTATTTGACTTTTTTTTTATATTCTTATCACTCACCTGTATCAGAGTTGCTGATACAGCAGAAAATATAAAGTAATAAAAGAAAGGCTTTGTTTGGAGACATAAAAGAGTGTAACTTTTACGATTACGGTGCTAGAACACGCACACGGACTACACAATTCAATAAAGCATGTTTTACTAGAAAGAAAGAGTTCAGTCCAGTTACAATCTTCATCATGAAAAAAGGAAAAAGGAATCTGTAGTCAGAGCAACGGTGTAAACATGGAGTAACGTGGTACATTCCAGCTTAACCAAGGCCATATAGTTGTGACCACAGAGGGAGCGTGTGAGGGTCGGGTTTTTAATCATCATGTCACACCCAGCTTTTAAAGTGAACCGTTGACATCCCAAGGGAATGTCGTATGAAGGGGATGGCTCTTGGTGTGTAAGTAGCCAACGATAGGAAAAAGAAAAGTACGAGGTAGTCTATCACCAAGCAATAAGCAGAAACTGCTGTCTGTGTGTTTGTATGTGTTTGTGTGCATGTGTTGTGGTAACAAGTCACAGACATTTAGCTGACTGTTTGGAGGCTGTCGTGATCCATGTTTGTGTGTGTGTGTGTGTGTGTGTGTGTGTGTGCATCTCTCAAGAATGTAAGTGTGGGCGTGTATCCAGAAGCCTGTGCGTTTACCGAACATGAGTGTTTTAATGGGATTTTCGGGATAATTGTGTGCACTACCAAATTAGGATGTATAAAAAAGGGTGGATTAGTTTTACAGCGAGATTTAACACTATGATTTATAAAGCTGACGTAAACACGCAGTGTGTTTGTGTTTTTTGGAAATAAACCTACCTGCTAAACTACATACAGAAGGGGATACGTGGAAGCCAAATGCTTTTACGCATACACGATTTCAATACACACACACACATGTATGAAAGAGCCAAATATCCAGAAATCACTGATTTTTCTAATTTTTTAAAAAATGAGTACAGCTTATATAGTGATTAGCATGTGCGCCTCACAGCAAGAAGGTCTCGGATTCAAGTCCCAGGCATTGTGGCGTTTCTGTGGGTTTCTGCAGTGTACTCTGGTTTCCTCCCACAGTCCAAAGGCATGCACAATAGTCTAATTGGTTGTTTCAACTTACCCCTAAGTGTAACTGTGAATGGTTGTGTGTATGTGTGTTGGCTCTGCAATGGACTGGCAAGCGGTGCTTTCGCCCAGAGTCAGCTGAAATACTCTCCAGGCTCCCTGCGACCCTAATAGGATCATTCCCATAGTTCAATTCACCGAATAAGGAACCAGTAACACCAAGTCAAAGTCTGACAGCAGTTGTTAACTGTACCACCCTCTGATTGGTTGGTTTGTTAATTTACTTCTAGTACAGTGTAGAACTTTTTAAGGTACACTAATGTATGCCGAATGTTTCTGGACACCTTACCATCACACCATTACTCAAACTCAAAAAGTACGGTACGATGGTGCAGTGGTTAGCACATCCATCTATCAGCAAGAAGGTCCTGGGTTTGAGTCATGGGCTCAGCAAGGCAGTTTCTGTGTAAAGTTTGCCTGTTCTCCACGTGCTTGTGTGGGATTCCTCCAGGTTTCCTCCCACAGACCAAAGACATTAGGCAAAAAGGCTTTTCCAAATTGCCTCTAGGTGTGAATGTGAGTGTGGATGGTTGTGTGTGTTGGTCCTGTGATGAATAGGATGTAGCCCAGAGATGGCTGAGATAGGCTCCAGCCTCCTTGCCACCCATACAGGATTAAGTGGAGCAACAAATAGATGTATTCTGAGGCACACGATTGTATTGGGTGAGTTTTTAGGCTGGGGTTTTAGTTTTCCTTCACTGACCTAAGAAGCAAAACACACAGGCCTCCAACACAAGGTTGGTCACGATGCGAGTGGAAAAGACCACGCGGCCTGCATCGAGCCACTGTCCACCACAGTCTCTGTGTGAAATGTTAAATTTGCTGTAATATGGGCCACTCCTAGTACTCACAAACCCTTTTTCTCATATAAACAAGTGCATGTCGGTTATTTTATTTTACTTGGAACGATGTTTAATTTTTTAAGCCAGTGACCAAATTTATGCCAGATGTTAATTTGCAGTGTTCCACTTGGGATTCCCAATGACTGTGGCTCAAACATAGTGTTCAGTCTCACACTTTCAAATTCAGGGATCTTTACAAAACTATAAAGATGGGAGTAAAAGGGAAGCTTGTGAATGGAAATGATATAAAATACACATTTCTAGTTTAATTGGTAAGAGCGATTGTTGTAAAATGGGCATCAGAAGCCTCTGTTTTTGATAGACGTCCCCTGGCTTCTACTGATTTAAATATGAGCCTGTTTGATCATTCTCTGTGGCTAAACACACATACACACCCACTTACATATCTATTTAATGAGATGATGGCAAACATTTTCAAATGTAATCAGCTGAGCTCCCAGTCGCACAGGAAGGTATGCCACACAAGTCCTGATAGCTTTAATTTATACACACTGTGTACGCAAATAGACTGTAAATAGCTACGAAAAATAATATAGAAATTCTACAATGAATTCCAAATAATCAGGTAATACACTTCCTGTTTCAAAAAAAAAAAAACCTGTAGCATGTTTTTATGATTTAGAGGTCTATCATTACATATAATTCACGTGACGACGAAAATGATAAGCTTGTATGTGTATTCTAAACATGCAAATTGTACAGGAAATGTTGGCAAAGTGGTTTCTCAAATAGTTTGAGAAGTAAGGCTTATTTTATTTTTCCGAACCTTTTATAAGGTCGCGGGAAGATTGGAACCCTTCCCAGGAGTGGGTACATACTGAACAGCACAGTTCTGCCAGACCACTGAATGGGCCAACACAGACAAACAAGCACTCACACTAACAATCACACCTCAGGGAAATCCCAAAAATCATTTATTCATTTATTCGTTCATTTCCTAAGCCGCATGATCCCAATTAGGGTTGCGGGAAGGCTGACGCCCATCTCAGCTGTCTCTGAACAAGGCGGGGTACACCCTGAACAGCTCGGCAGATTACTGCAGGGCAAACACACATACCATTCATACTCCCTCTCAGACCTAGGGGTGATTTGGAACAGCCAGTTAGCCTACTGTGCCTGTTTTTGAACTGGGGAGGAAACCAGAGCACCTGGAGGAAACCCACACAAGCACAGGGAGAACATGCAAACTCCACACAGAAACGCCCTCACAAGGCACGGGCCTCGAACCCAGGACCTTTTTACTGTGGGGCAGGAAAGCTAATCACTCTGCAACTGTGCTGCCCAAGTAAAATTTAAAGAGACTTAAATAGTAGAAAGACGTAAATGCATTTATTCATAAATATAATATTTATTTCAACAACAGTGCAGTTCAGTACTGGGTGTCATTGTTGGTCTGTATTCATTTGCATGCGTAAGACATCTTCTTTAAACTCTTCTTTTCATTCCAGTCAAATTGAAATGAATAGACAGAGCTACAGTGCTACAGTCTGCGGTGAGTCATGAGGAAGTGGATGAGAGAGGTAGAGGGAGGACAAACAGATGGGTGGGACATATTGATGAATGAGTACAGCATGCTTTCTATCACAAAAATGACTAGACCAAGCCTCCGCCACTACCTACACACCAAGAGATGGTGTTCACTCAACACTGAGTGGGCTGGGAGAAACACGGAGTACACGGAAAAAGAGAGGGAGAGAGAAAGAGAGAGAGAGAAAACATCACACCCGCGATCCACATTCCAGATCATTAAAATTACTTTTCATGTTTCACTTGAACAGCTGATATGACTAATCAAATGTATCCATTACATCATGTCAGTGCCAGGTGCAGGAATCATTCCTAGAACCTGCTTAAATTATTATATTAATATTGTTAGCAATGCCACCTCACATGCTCCAACCCCAGATTGGTGTGTGTTCCGCACATAATCTCCAGTTTCCTCCCAAAAACATGACAATGGGTGGATTGTCATTAAGTTTAAATGTGTGTGACGGGGTGTATTCCTGCCTGACACCCAGTGTTCCTGGGATAGGCTCTGAATCCACCATAACTCTCGATAATATAATTACCGTAAATTATTATTTTAACCAACCTCCTGTTTATCTGATGTATCATTTAATTGCAGTATCTTACTTAATATTATACACACTATTCGGTTAAAATGACTGATTGTGATTATTTTACTACAACAACATTTCTTGCATTCATTATTCTGAACTTAATCCTACTAGGGCCGTGGAGAGGCTGGAGCCTATCTCAGCTGACTCTGGACGAAGGTAGGGAACCCCCTGAACAGCTCGCCAGTCCATCGAAGGGCCAACACACACCCAACCAATCACCCTCACACCTAGAGGGACTCCAGATTAGCCATTTAGCCTAGTCTGCATGTCTTTGGACTTCAGAAGAAAACCAGATTACCCAAAGGAAACCCATGCACGCGCTGTGAGAACATGTTGATTCCAAACAGAAATGTCCTCACCCAGCATTGAGCTCAGACCCAGGATGTTCTTGCTGTGAGGCTTATGTGCAAACCACTACGCCTCAAGTTGCGACAAAATCTGGCCAAGGGCTATTTAAAAGTAAAAAAGTGTTTATTCTATTGTGAAATTATATGAATAGGATACCGTAAGTGTTTCTTTTTTTAATCAATCAATCAGACATTATTCGTACAGCACTTTTCACACACCCACATTTAGCCCAAAGACATGCACATTAGTCTAATTGGCTGTTCCAAATTGCAATGGTTATTGTGTTTTGACCCTGTGGTGGTATGGCTAGGTGTTCAGGGTGTACCCCTTTGTTGCCCAGTGTAGGCTGAGATAGGCTCTAGTAGGAGTAAGTGGTTTGGAAAATGAGTAAGTGATGAGTAAAATAGCTTAATCTGAAGACCTGGGAGTTCCAAATGGCTCATAGGTTAAATGCGAATGTGATAAATAAGTAGCATTAGGACCAATAAGGGCTTTATAAACAAACAAAAAAAAAATCTTAGAATCAATTCTGAAGCGCACAGGTAGCCAATGCAGAGACTTTAAAATTGGTGTGATGTGCACTCTCTTTCTTGTCATAATATGCAAATGTGCAGCTGAGCCATGCACTAACTGTAGCACTGCAATGTTCCATTATAGTGAGACCAGAACGAAGAGAATTGTAATATTCATTTCTGCAGGTGATGAACACATCAATCAGAATCTCTGTGTTGGCTTACAAGAGAAAAGGTCACAACCGTTGTTTCATGTCCAAGTTACACTTGAGCCTGGGTTCTGTGATTAGGTCCGGTTAAAATTCATAAAAAATACTTGTCAAGTTATTTTGCGTCCATATCATCCAAATCATTTGTCATCAGAAGGATCTAGAAAGCAGAAGGAAAAGCATCCACCTCTCATTCACTAATTTGCCGAACTGCTTAATCTCATTAGGGTCGCCATGTTAGCCAACACTGGGCGAAGGCATGGAACACCCTCACGGGCCTGCTAGACTATTGCAAGGCTAACACACACAATCATTCACAGTCATATCCATGCCCGGGGGCAAACTGTAACAGCCAATTGGCCTAACGTGTATGCTTTTGGTCTGTGGGAGCCTCCCCTTCCAGTGAGAAAAGCATTCAAGGTGATTAAGTTCCCCTGATGGAGTGCTGCTCACAGGTGGACTCCTTTCATGGAGGAAAGGTTTGCTCTTCAAGTTACGGCTTCTGCTCCTCTAATTGAGATGGGCTACAAACTGCAAAATTGCTGCTGGGTTGCCTATATGCACCACATGCATGCTATCATCATAAGCACTTCTCAGAACGTCCTCAGTGTGAACAATATCATAATCGCGTGCACACAAACCAGTTAAGCAACACAGGTGACAACAGCAGACAAGCAGCCCGGACTGACATGTTCACCTCCAGTCATAATGGTTATGCAAAGGCGGTGTTAATGTTGACTAGTGGCGCTTTAATCTTTGTACACTTTGCAATGCGTCATAGAAAAACCTTTGCAGTATAGACAGTGTATTCACCACTGTAAGCGTTATCCAGTAAACCAAATGTACCTGTCGTCACATTTGTTTGGTTATCATGGTATATTTAGAGTCTGCTAACTGAGCGTGCAGGTTGGTAGAGTCAAATCCACTTCTGGACGTTCCCAGGGTGCATTTCCAAATCCATAAATTGAATCTTTGTTTCCCCTTACTTGCATGCCATCCTTGCATCTTAGTCCCTCATACAGAGGAAACAAGGAGAGATGCAAGAAAATTATGTTAAAAGCATGGAATCAAAGAAATGTGTTTTCTTGGAGAAATTCTTGGAAAATTCTTGGTCGCGCTGCCTGATCCGTTGCTGGTGACGGTGACGCAGGTGACCTGCTGTGTAAGTGTCTGAAGTCCTATAAGGGAAGGGTTATTTATATATTAGCATGCAGCTCTTCCGGGAAGACTGCTCTTGTGTGTCCTCGTTCATTGCTCCTGACGGGGGCCCACAGTAAGTTCCAGTTTGAGTGAGAAATGATGAAGGCCATATAAGGCCTTTGAGAAGAATATGTTCACAATTGCTATTCTCTCCTTCTTTGGAGTGAGATAGCAAGGTTTGTCTCTAAATCTGCCAATCAAACACAAAACGTTAGCATTAGCATTGCTGTTCTTTCTGAGCAGGCAACATCTGATTACTGCTTCTCTAAGATGATCAATACAGAGTCTTTATAGCCACCCAGAGCTGATACTGTATGTAGTGAAAAGTAACCTCACAGGGAATTATGCAGTGGGAAAAGTCACCCAGCCAGAAATGACAATGAGTGAACACCACATGCCGCCTTCTCTACAGATACAGGAATATATGGAAGCTTAATGAGTGAAAAAAACACTGTGAAAAATAATTTCAACAGAGAAAAATGGAGGTGGAGGATCTTAGCCGGCAGCTATTGATGCAATAGGTGAAGTATGTAGGCTACAAGTGGGTTATCTACAGGCTTACAAACCCAGGAGTTTGCAGTACGGCTGAGCCGAAAAACACAGATGGATGCCTCACTTTGAACCAGTTCCTATTCTCATATCTGCACATTAGTGGTATCTGCTACTTTCCAAAAACAGCAGGGTGAGTATAGAATGATAAGGAAGAAGCAACTGAAACATCCTTTACCCTGAATATCTCCATTATAGATTATGAAGAATGCACGTGTTTGTGGTTAGCTTGTCTTCCTTGCAGTAAGAAGGTCATGGGTTCAAGTCCCGTGCTCAGGCTTTTCTGTCTAGAGTTCTTCCCTTACTCTGGGTACTCTGGTTTCCTTCCACAGTCCAAGGACATGCATGTTATGTCAAATGACTGATCCAAATCACCACTAGATGAGTGTGAGTGGCTGTGTGCGTGTCGGTAGGTCTTGGGGGGTGTTTCTGGTATGCAGTGGTAAGTAATTACCAAAGATGGTCCAAGGAAGGACGACTAGTGAACTGGCCAGAATGTCCGAGATGCCCAAGGTTCAGTGATCTTTGATTCTGGTTTCATCAGAAGACAGAAGAGCTACTGTAGCCCATCTGCTAAAACTCTTATTGCTAGCTATGATAGAAAAGAGACAGAACATAGTGCAATTCAGCTTATTTGCATAATGGGTTAGGTGGTGTTAATTTTATGGCTCACTGACATAAATATCCTTATATTCATGCTAAAAATGACCTTTTGTTCATTACTACATTTTAAAGTGGTAAACAGCAACCCTATGTTTATGACGCTGCTAGACGCCATCCCAATCATGCATCACCTGTGCCATTATTTTTCAATCTTACTTTACTGTAGATTATTCAGTGTCTAATTTGCTTTTCGTTATCATACAGATTTTGACCTTTTTATAGGAAGTGATCTTTTGGAATGTTAGTTCTACCCACCAAACAGCACATCAGTATTCCGTCCATGTTATAATCAGCTAATGAGTGTGCGCTCTGTCTCATTTGTGCAGATAAGGGGATTCTACAGCTCACGGCTTACTGGAATAGATTTCTCAAGGTCTCCTGCCTTAACATTGTTACAGAAACATAAAACCTTCTTTGTTATCTGAAGAATTAAATGCAATATCAGATTTTCCTTCAGGTATGTTATGTTTTTCACTTTTCATGCATGCTTTGGTAGATGGGAAATAACGAAAGCACTTTATTTTCCTTCTAATTTTGCTTTTTCAGATAAATTCGATTCGATTCAGTTATTTTATTGGCATGGCCATATAAAATATTGACTGGGCCAGTGGTGTAGTGGTTAGGCTGCTGAGCTCATGATCAAGAGGTTGTCAAAAGGCAGACCAGTATTACTAAAAAAATGAGGTAAAGCATGAGGCAAGGCATAGTAGGCATGGCAGAACAAAATGTTGCTTACACACTACCAGACCCTACTAAGGATGCAAAGACTTAACCAAAGTACTTTAGTTCTTTATTGGAGATTTGTGAAATGATATTACACTGTCTAGACTACATATAAATAATCATATGTACATTTTAAATCATATTAAATGCATTGCAACTAAATTACAGGGAGAATTGTAATAAAGCTAGTTAACAAAAGCTCAAATTAGCCAAACAAGTGAAACTCGCCACCCAAGGATCAAGTGGAACGATATTACTTTGGATTTGGATTCATAATATAGAATTTTACTTCCCCACGATTATGTAGGTTTTTTTTTTTATTAGTACCTTTTTCCCAAAAGCTGTCTCTGTGAGGGATGTGTTTTGGAAGTGTGAATGACTTTATTACATGCTAACATAACTGTGTTAAGAATGATCTGATCACCATAATATGATAATATGCGAGTCCAACATGTCTGACACATTTAAAGGAATTCCAAGAAAAGCTGTAGGAGGAGTTGATTTCAGAAGAAAGGCACTGAGGGGCATGGTGAAGTTCATTATCTTCAGGGCAGTAGCTCTGGCGAACTTCACCGGATTACCGTTATATGATAATTATATGATTATCCTTAGCATATCTCCAATCATTTAACAAACTGCTAAATCCTATTAGGGTCTCTTGAAGGATACTTGAATCCAGGACCCTCATGCTGTGAGGTGGACGTGCTAACCATTACCCCACTGTACCACCCCCATGTCAACCAGGTCTATATTTTTTTATAAAAGACTATTAAATTTTTTTTTTACATTGGCTTCTTGTCCAACAGTTTGTGAGATCCACTGTGGTCTGTCTCAGGGCAGCTCTCTTGGCTCTTTTCTTTATTCGGTTTATACGGATGACTTGCCCTACGTATTAAACCAATCTTCAGTTGTTATGTATGCTGACGACTCAACTGTTTTACTATGAGTCAAGTGTTAGTGATATATTAAAAAAACAGATGGATTTACTTGTTAAATGGGTCAATTATAATAATACCAGAATCATTTTATGAAAGGCGTATTTTGGCAGATCAGGTACATACCCATTTTACCCGATATGCTTGTGACACTAAATTAATTGTAAACTGTGGTATGGGAATCCTAATAAATAAACAAATAAACAAATAAACATGAAGTAATTCCCAAAACTATTCCAGATAGGACCCAATTATGGGGCCTGCCTGGGCTCACCAAACAGGGATGCTCTTAAATGGCCCAAGTAAGCCCCAGTTAACATGATCTTTTTTGGCCTATGTGAGCAGTTGACATGGGGCCTCTATGGAACTTATGGACAATCCCATATGGGACACATTTTTCAGCCCAATGTTGGTGGGACGTGTCTACCAAGTTTGAAGAAATTCTGAGTAAAGCTATAGGAGCTACATAAGTTGATTTTGATTTCAGAAGATTCCAGGGACAAAATAAAAATTCACTGACATAATTTCCACATAACAGAAGTTATAAAATTCAAGGTATTGATTCAACAAATTATTTTGCAGGTCCATTACAATTTACCATTAAAGCTTCTCAGCAGTTCACAGTTGTCTTGAAAAATAAAGAAAACTTGTAATCTTGAGTATATTATTCCTGCATTATGGCTCCTCCTAGCTCATTCATTCATTCATTCATTTCCCGAACCGCTTATTCCTAATTAGGGTCGCGGGGAGGCTGGCGCCCATCTCAGTCGACTCTGGGCGAGGGCGGGGTACAC
>JBCNYG010000005.1:22133757-22144442 GCA_039654305.1 Porochilus rendahli | reverse complement strand
CACATACATATATATATATATATATATACACACACGATTACATCTTGTTTCATTGCCCCAGTAATGCCACTTTTCTTCAACCAATCATGCCCTGGCACTAAACCAAAAGGAAGTAAGAGCCGGCTAACAAGAACAAGAAGCGCTACACAGAAACAAAAGATGATCAGTAGTAAATAAAACATCCTAGGTGTGCATGTAAAGCAGATTTAACTGATACAGTGACGGCTGACAGATAAGTATTCAACAAATTCCAACAAGTGAACATTGTTTTAAATACTTTTGCAAATAGCATGAATGACCTCTCAGTTACCACAGCTAGTTTCTATGGCAACACTGAAAGAAGGAAGGAAGGGGGAAAAAACAACACTTTTATACAGTTGGAAATAGAAGATGTTTTGCTTTCAGAGTTTTTAAGTTCAACTCGCATCAGCACCTACAAGTGTGTCTGAAACACATTTCTTTTATATGACTGAAATACGCTGCGGTTTCTGCCACACACTTACAATCAACCATCAGTGCTTAAAAATTTTTACCAACAGATCAGAGTCTATCTCCAGGGCTACCATCAAACTGGCAAAATTCCAAACTGAGATATAATCATGTTTATTTGAAGGATTGTGGGACACGTCACTATTTCTACAAGACTATAGATAATACGAGGGTATATGAAATTATAAGCTGTGATAAATTACAGAGTAACTTATACATACAATTGTATAAAACAGTCCATATGTACATTGTACTGAGTTCGTACAAACACAGTACGCATAAAACAACAATAAATAAAGTGAAAATTAAAAAAAAAGATTTGTATGGACAGTTTACAGCATCGGTGTCATACATTTTACGGAAATGCAGCAAAACTTTTTTTTTTCCATTGTGTTTTACATGACTGAAGTCCTACAACTGGCAAACGTTCAACCATCCAATATTCAAAGATGTCATGTTTCTTTACTTTGGGTTTTCATTAAGGCTGGGAAACATACGTGCTGTTCGAAGCTAAAGGCTAACGAGCACTAGCATCTAAAAGTCTTTGTACAAACATATCAACAAGGTGCTGCTTCCAGTGCAAAGCATGGTACATGGGATACTCCAAGAAATCAGTGGAGTAAAACTTTCTTAGGAGAAATTCAATTCATTCTAAGTCAGAGACTGACAGCTGTTTCCCTGAAGGAGTCTGGATAATAAAACGTCAGGGAAAACCTCAATAATGGAGTGAGAGGACTTGTCATGAAACCGCAGAGTAATCCCAACATATTAGATAATAATGTTGAATTTGTTATTCCCAGTCACCCGCAGCTTCCACCCGCACTGCTTCAGAGGATCGGAGGCTTACGCAAAGATTTGCTCCGGGAAACCTGTGTGGAAATGTTTTGCTATAGGATTACAGGGAAGAAGAGAACAGTGTGGATGCTGAATTTGCAGTTGCAATATTAAGTTGGGTTACTACAACAAAGCATGACTAAAGTCAATGTAAAGCCACCCGATCAGAACAAAAGAATGATTCTCTTGCGTTTAGATGATATGGGTTTCTGGGAAAGACTGGAGCGCTTTTTTAATAACACAACACAAATACTTCATTTTCTATCAACTGCATTATAAGTAAGCGTCAGCTAGTGCAAAATATGATGTGTGTGTGTGTGTGAGGGAGAGAGAGAGAGAGGGAGAGAAATAGAGATAAGCTATGAAATAGAGTAGCCTAATTCTGTCTCCAGAGACTTCCGGCAGTGGGACACAATACTGGCCCTCGGGTAGACCTTTAAATCTCTCTCTCGTTTTCTCCCTCTTTATTTTTCCTTTTACTCATGCGCACACGTGCACACATGCACACAACCCACACACACACACACAAATCCAGCTCTCATGAAGCTTTAACCCTTTAAAACCTGACTGTTATTCATTCATTTTAAAGCAAACATTTTAGTACTTCTTAAAAAGAAATTAGAAATGGACGAGGAATGAAACTCTCAGGCTTTTCAATGTTCATGAGTTTTGCGTCAAGTGTATACTTCTAGTTGTATAAAACTGCATGTCAAACAAAAAGGCAGGATGGACCGTGGATGTGCATCAGGAACGATTCGAGGGTGTTAATATAATTAGCCGACACTTGAACTGAGATGCCTGAAAGATGTGCTGACGTGGAACCTTCGTGTTCTGTTCAGATTAATGGAGAAATATTGGTCTCAGACTCTCAGACATCTCAGACTCTGCCAGGCTACGGATTGTTTGGCTAGATCACAGGTGTCAAACTCAAGGCCCGCGAGAAACATTCGGCCAGAGAGAGAGCTTTCAAAGTATATGATGATCGTATGATCTTTGCATCAATTATTACCATGAATTGTAATTCATCATCCATCCACAAGGTGGAGCCAAGCTATTTCAAATAAACAGCTAATCATGAAAGATTGCAAGCTAGCTTGTAGCAGCTTGTCAGAAAAGAAGACAAATGTATAAGCAAACAATATGGCCATGCAGATTTCATGACTACCCTTTTTGAATAGATGTTAAGGGATCATTCAGCCCACGATGACCTCAAAATTTAAGGATGTGGCCTTCAGGGAAATCGAGTTTGACACCCCTGGTCTAGAGAGTTCGGAGCCAGCAGTGGGTCATGGGACAGTTTAAGAGTAAAAGAGATGTTTTTGGGGTGAACATAACCCTCTGCTGTAGTATGTAGTATGATTCATGCTTTTCCTCATGATTATAGTTTATCAGATCTAGATCTGGATCTAAGTGCAAATACGTCCATACGAATATGGAAAAAGCGCAAATATCAAACAAAAACATTGCGATGTGAAGGACGGCGACAAAAACACAAAGCAAAACCATTTCCATGGAAATCCTTCCGCCTCTATTGATTTGTGTATACGGCATCAGTGCGTTCCCCAACCCGAATGAAGTCCTGCTTCGCTGCTGCTCTTCAGGCTTTCAGTTCTGTTCAAGTTCACATCTGTATATGCTCTGGAAAGGAAGGGGCGTGAACTTAGAGATACACGATTTTCTCCTCTCCATCAGGATCCTGGCTCTCTGTTTCCATGGAAACAAAGGCCTGCGGCAGCAAGAGGGCTTCCCCTTGATAAATCCCTGGCCCTGCCGCCCCTGCTGTCCTGGTAGTATGGATTGCTGGACCAACATCTGGGAAAAACATCAGCAATGTCAAATAAAAGAAAAAGTCTTTTATAAAATGTGTATTAAAAATTTTTGGGATCAACTTAAAGGGTCAATACTGAAGAATAGTCAGGTCGGAGTAACATTTTAAACACATTAGCTGTAATAGGAGTAAATCTTTAATCACCATTTTTAATTATTAAGATAAATAAACCTCTCAAATTGTTTTCATGAGTGCCCAGTGATGATGTTCTCTCACCGATGCGTAATGTGAGCTAAAGCGATTTAACACTGTCGTACCCTGAGACATTCAGGGCATTCACAGCTTTGTCCCAACCAGCAAACATTAATGTTCCATGAAATACACAATTCTGGATAAACCATAATATCCTGATTGAGGCACTGCCTAAAGGTGTCGCTGGCCGTAAGGTCTTTGCATGTTGACTTTATTTACGATGTTATAAATTGACGCGTCATTCCAATCAGCATCAAGTCAGTGAAGCGTGGACACAGGAAAAACATCCAAAGTTAATTCAATAGTTCTATACAGTGACGCACGGACACAGGATGGACACGGGACAACCATCCAAGACATATCCCATAATAATGACGCACTGTGCCGGGGCGCTGTTAAGATATTATGGGTCAGGGGACGTCTGCCAAAAAAAAAAAAAAAAAAAAACAAAAGCCAGATTTAGCATAAGAAAACCTTTGGGCATTGCTAAGGAAACGTAAGTCTATGTACATTCATAATAAAAAAAAGAATCCGGTGGGTTAAATCAAATGGTAACCAACAATTCTTACGCCGGGGTACTCCAGTTTCCTGGCACAGCCCAAAGACATGCACATTAGACTGAATGGCTCTTCTGAATGTGAATGCGAGTGTAAATGGTTTGTACGTGTTGGCACTGCAATGGGCTGGAAGGCTGTTCAGGGTGTAACCCGTCTTCACCCAGACTTGGCTGGGATGAGATCCAGTATTGCTAAAACTCGAATCCGAATAAGCGGTACGTATAATGAATGAATAAATCCATTTTCTCAGCTTATATTGAGTATTTTTTGTAACAGTGATTAAAAAATGTATTTGAGAAGAATAGGCTTGCAAGCTGTAAAGTTCCTGTACGTTGTAAATGAGGGGACAAGCTTGTTGCTTGAAATTACACATAAAACTGCCACCAATCTGGCAACATGCCAAACCCTCCTCATTGGCCTAGGTAGCATACAGGAAGGCTGAAGGTGTTTCCTTAAAATGTTTCCTCTCTGACACATACATAGTAATAGGTTCCCGTGAGGAACGTTTCAAATGATCTGATCCATCATAACCGTACACCTTGGAGGATTTCTTTTCCTTTTCATCGGCACTGGCAGGTTTTCAGACAGTTGGGCTTTGCAAAAACGTGTGTCATGACTACGCTTCTGGAACAAGAAGCAGACATGGTAGAGAGGAAGATGCAATAGAAAAAGCATGGCTTATATTAATGTGCAGGGTCAGACATACACCCACACAAAATCACACAATAACCCTTGAAAAGAGCTTTACAACTAGTTGCTATTATTAAAGTGTACAATGGCCAGTGAAATCTGGCAACCCAGGAAAAAGAAAGTGAGACTTCAGCAAGATTAATGTTATTATGCAGATATTTCACAGTGTGTAAATCAAACATATGTGTTTGTTTTCAGATGAAATTAAATCTGATTGATTCCGATCCCAACATACAAAATGATGCACACAGAACAGTGTAGCACACTCAGAAAAGAACTGCCCTCGACAGCATACTCGAGCTCAGAGATTGGCTAGTGTCACTCTGACTGATGGCAAGAGAGAGCACCCCCCATCACCCCCACCCGAAGCATGGCCAATTTTGCTCCCTTGGATGTTAGTTGACATTTTATTCTTTCTCAGCAGGACACTTTAGAGGTTTTTTTTTAGGTGGAGCCTTACACGTGACTCGGAATAGAGTCGAGCACTACACTACATCAGACTGTCAATAAGTAGTGAAGGTTAATCAGGCAATCAATATGTCGACGCAATGTTCAGAACCTTTCCTCACATGACAGGTCACATGACTTAGTGTTTTAAGCCCACGGGAAAACGTGGACAACTTCAAACATTTCCCAACAGATGCCAAGCCACTACACCCATATGTGCTGTTTGAACATCCGATTCGTTATGAAGTGTCGCCTTCTGCTGTCATGATAACGCTGCTCCGGGAAGCTACTCTAGGTTTTGAAGGACGGCTGTGGGGATTTGTTCTCATTCCGTCATAAGAACCTTAGCGAGGTTAGGCGATGGAGTTTAGTGAGATGGCTTGGGGGGCAGTCTATATCACAGTTTATCCTAAATGTGTTCAGTGGGGTTGAGCATGTCCTCATGGAGCTCACACGCTCTAATCCGTCAGTCTTTGGATACAGTAGTAACACGATCGTAACTAGATCCTGATCTTGGAATTGACAAAAAAATGGTCCTGAATTCAGCTCTGGTTCCAATCAGAAGAAATTGTAATGCTAGAACAGAACCATGTATGCATCCTATAGTCAGGGGTGAATATTCTGGGACATTTAGTATAAGTACAGTTCCAGACAAAAGTTTAGACACACCTGCTCATTCGCATAAATAAGTAGCTGTGTCCAAACCTGTATGTATGTGTGTGTGTGTGTGTGTGTGTGTGTAAACAGTACGTTGGGCAAGAAACAATCCACTGGTGTCAGAGTATGGACATGTAGATCAAAAAAACATTTAATACAGAAGCCGGAGGAGATTATTACGCTCCTGCTCCGCGCTCTGTCTCTGTCTGTCTTTTGGAAGTCTTTGAGAGTGAGGCTGATGACAGGTGCGCGTGTAATGCAGTTGCTAAAGATTTTTCAGATCGATGTGCCAATCAGTCTCCCGTTGCGCATTCACTATGATTCACACACCACTACCACCACCGCCACGCCGACGGTCGATAGAAGGTAGATTGATTTCCATGACGGATGCTGTGTGTGTGTGTGTGTGTGTGTGTGTTTAAAGTAGATGGGGGTGGGTTTTGTGTCAGTAGCCACATTAACAGCATTAGGAGCACACTCAAAACTCCCCTAGTGAAAGGTTCTGGCTAATGTTTCCAAATTCTTCTGACAGTGTGAAATATTTTTCATTATTCAAATATATTTCATCTCTTACTCATGCGGTCTTATTACAGATGTTACGGTTTTATAGTCCAACTCTTTAGAAAATTAGAGTCAATTGTGTGTGTGTGTGTGTGTGTGTGTGTGTGTGCGCTAATGTATTTTAGGGATGAAATAACACCCTAAACTTTAAATACATTTCAATATTGTATGATGGTGTCAAAATACAATACCTTTGTAAGCAACAATAAACTAAGCCTGGATACATACATTACACCTCCTTTTTAAATTGATTAAAACATTCAACGCTGTCCAAGAGCAATAACTGTAAAGATAAAGACCCTGTAGCCTGACCGCTTCCATTACACTAGGAAATGTTTCGTTGTGTTTTTTTAAATCCAGCTGATGTGAGAGTGTGCTTCTGCAGATGTGTTCGTTTTCGTAATATTAGTGCCGGTCAATCACTTGGCACTGCTCTAATACCTTGTTGAACCACCTTCAGCCTTGATTACAGCACAGAGTCACCATGGTGTTGTTTCAACAAACCTAACAAACATTTATTTCCATGTGAACCACTCCATAAAGTCTTCTCCAGCACATCCCGAATCCTTTCAGTAGGGTTAAGGTCAGGACGCGGTGGTACCAATACGTGTATGAAAATGAGTCCTCATGCTCCCTGAGCCACTCGTTTACGTTCTGATCCCCGATTTTCAGCCATCAGGAAAAAAAAAAGGGCATTGATAGGATTATGTCATTTAATACACTCAGGTCGTCAGCTGACTTCATTTTTTGCTGTAATTACGACTAAAGGTGTTTTAACAAAATATTACAATGCACGATTTTTCTTTTTTGGACCGGCCACTGTATTTTGGACCACTCCCTGTAATATAATCCGTGTTATTACTTAACAGGAAGCCTTGATCACTTTACATATCAGGAACTGTAATATAGACTGCATATCCTTAATCATATTTTAATTCTATTTCAAAAGATGATGGAGTGTGGGCTTCATTAAGTGTAAATTAGTATCTGCATAGGAATTGAGAATCGAATTGAGAATCGAACTGAGAAGCTTCTATCAAACACCCTGTTACGGATTCAAACATACATCCAATTATACAATATCACTGCTTTTCACGTTGCTCAGTACCTTCAGCCCAGAGCTCATCCTGCATGCTGATTGTGGGATGTGCGTGATTGGACAAAGCCAGCAGAGAATTCAGACTGTTCTGCGCACTGGGGGAATTCACGTAGCCTGGATGTTGGTGACTGTTATGCTGATACTGATGCTGGTAGTGATGAAGATGCCGATTGTTCATGGACGAAGACAGGAAAGCTGCTTCATTTACAAAAATGGACCCTTCCTCATCCAAGCCACTGTGATGACCGTGAGGGACACTCTTCATAAAAAGAAAAAAAAAAAAGGAAAGAGCAACAGGTAAGTGCAACTCAGCACAAAATATGGCATGAAAATTCAACAGTGCCCATTTTAGTGAAGAACAAAGAACAGTCAAATGACTCAAAGTGACTTTTCAATCTCTCTCCCTCTCTCTCTCTCTCTCTCTTTCTCTCTCTCTCGCTTTTTCTCTCTCTCTCACTCTCTTTCTCTCTCTCTCGCTCTCTTTCTCTCTCTCTCGCTCTCTTTCTCTCTCTCTCGCTCTCTTTCTCTCGTGCTTATCAGGGAGGAGGAGTTGGACCGGGCTGGGTTTGGTGTTTTCGGCTCAGAAGGCTTTTTTGTAGATCAGGAAGCTTTGGTGGGACCTCACTTCCCCCTGTTGGATGACGAAATGGGCAGAAACGCTGGATTACGTCGCCGAGACCGAACTCCAACACGGGGTTCGTACACACACACACACACACACACACACACACCATCCTCATAGAGTGCCTTCATACGCTTTGTGTGTGATTCTTGACCCATTTTCGGTCCCATTAATATTCTCAGAAAAACACACACTCTGACTTACACACACAAACGTCTTTCCAGGTGACCCCAGGCAAGTGTCTCATGCGTCCGAGTGGCTCGCTGAGCCTCAGGAGTCTGGTGTTTACAAGCGAGGAAGCAGAGGTATTACATTCACATCGACCTGCTTCTGCACTTCTTTATAAGCCGCGGTTTACTGTTTTGGGTATATATTCTATAATAGGTCACTAGATATTAACATTTCTGCACTCTGATTGGCTCATTTACTGTGACATCATCATCATAGAAAAATAGTGACCATGAAATTGTTGTGACTCCTCCAAAGGTTAATTATTTCATAATAAAAACATATATGTACATCTTATACATATATATATATATATATATATGTGTGTGGTTTAAATTACTACAATTTCATCCCTGTAGACCTGTTTCGTGGTTGTCCACTCATCAGGAGATTTATTGAGAGTATATAAATAATTAAATAAAAACAAAAAATTAATTTATATTAATATTAATTTGACTTTTTTTTTTACAAACGTTTTATATATATATATATATATATATACGCATATACATATGTACATATTTATTTTGGAAACTGGAAATGAAGGTAATGCTAGTTCAGCTAGCACACCCAAGTCGAGACTAATTCCAACAAAAAGAACAAATGATAGATTTGAAGTATCTGGAAGTCGGAACATATTTTTTTTTTATTTTTAGGAATGTAACAGTTTTGATTTCCCACCAAACTCGATTTAGCTCCATGCTAATCAGCTAGCTTCATTTTAACCAGATTGCCACGAAAAGCACCACGTTATGGAAATAAAGTATTTTACAGTAATGGCACACTAGCCAGGTTTCCTGTATTGTATTTTTATATTTATAATTTTCCTCCTTAGGTTTGAGTCATAGCCGGCTTGGCTGTACAGTACATTGCTTTTGCATGTGGGAACTTGCTACTGCTCACACATTAGAGTTTGGTGCTGATCTGCATCAAATTCTGGGTTTTTTATGTCTGGGTGGGTGTGTTTGCTGTGAAATTTCTTTTCTTTTTGTTTTGGGGTTTGGGGACTTGGTGGAGGGTTGCACTCTGGGTGCTTCTTGTTGTAAATGTAAATTATTAATTAAAAACGGAAGGCGGAGAATTGCACGCTGATACAAAATAAAAGTGTTGAGAAAATTCTAAGCTGCCATAATGAGTCATGAGTTCAGGCTTCAGAGAACCGTTTACTGAAAGTGTTTAGTGTTTTATTGGAAGAGGATGGCTGATAAGACCGCTGTTTTTGTTTCAGTAAGGCGGGATTGTTTTTCTGGAAATGAGAAGCACGTCAGTTGTTTTCTTGTATTTCCTGTTTGTTTTCTGCTTTTAAATTCCTGTTGTCTCGAGGTGTGCGGAACAGGCGTCTAAAAACTGCATCGAGATCGAGTGGGAGTTCAAAACAGGTCTAAACATAGCAGCAAGAAACCCACAGTGAGGAAACCCACATATAGCACACACACACACACACACACACACACACACACACACCATGATACACACACACACACACACACGTGAGTTCACATTAAAAAAACAATTCTCACTTCTGATTGGTCGGAAGGGAAAGTGACGATGAATTTTCTTTCACAGCAGCTCGGACCGTCTCTGTCGCTACTCTACTGTGCTGTTTCTATAGCAACATATAAATCATAGCTACTTGTACAGCACGTTAAGAATGTGTCAGTGTTGATGTTTACGTGGACAGTGGGAATGTGTTACCCCTGGAGGAAGTCTGCCACGAAAGCCCCTGGTGGATGGGTAGTGCGTACACGTAACCCCTCCTACTCGACCCGAAACAAGATGCTTCCGTGGAGGCAGTTGTGCGGGCGGTAACTTCTTCTGGGCGCTAGTGGCAGTTTAAGAGGAAATGTGCGTGTTGATTTCACATTGTGTGGAAGGAGTCTCCACTTTCAGTAAACGGCACTGTACACAAGCCGTAACACGCGCCGGATACTCAGCACTAGCGTTGAAGTACGAACCATCAGGCCGGCCCTGTTTTACTCTTATAAGGAACCGAAAAACCTGGACGTTTGTAGCATTAGCGAAGCTAGCGAACCAGCCTAAGGTCATGTCTACAAAGCCAAGTTAACCGAGGCTCCTGTGTTAGGTCTACCCGAGCCCACTTCGACGCCGGATTTACTTCAGTCCCCCGTTTTCTCCTTCCCCAGTAATTCCTCATTACTTATTCAGAGAATAACTGTCTGCAGATGAATTATGGGATGCCGTAGTATTCACGTGCATGTATTTAGTCTCGATGTCTTTTTCTCGAAGACTCTGACTCCTCCCTCATGCGCTTCCTGAGCGACGACAGGATGCTGGTCTTGCAGGAAGAGGCGGAGTTTTCCCAGCGCGACACCTCCAGGCGGACCAGGAAGAAGAGCCGCAATCCCAGCAGCCCCAGTTTTCCCATCAGCCCTTCCATGCTGGCCCCGCCCGTTCGGCTGGACTCCGGACCCCCGGATGGGCTGCCTTTCTCTCTGCCCGATACCAGCACCATGCCGCATT
>JBCNYG010000005.1:22110626-22123840 GCA_039654305.1 Porochilus rendahli | reverse complement strand
GCCCGAGCTGGGAATCGAACCCAGGACCTTCTTGCTGTGAGGCGAACGTGCTAACCACTACGCCACCGTGCCGCCCCAGATTCATCCAGATGACCAAAAACACATTCGTCTATCCATTATATTTACTGTAAACCAGTTTGCTCAAAATACATTTTATCTCAGCCTCTTCAGGCCAATATTTGGTGGAATCATGTTTAACTGGTGTAGCAGCTCTAGGGTGAGTTCCTACTCGCTCTGCTCGGGATCCTTTTTGGAAACTGAAACTTTAAACTGGCTGCGCAGACTCACATTGGGAGTCAGACGCAGACTTGGACTTGACCTGTACAAACAACATCCACATGGTGTTGTTATGGTCTTGTGTTCAGGCCCACTCTCCTACTGGAAAGTAAAAAGGTTCTCCAAAGCTCAGTTTTCTTGAAATGTCCTAACTGAGAAGAAACCCAGTTCTGAGCAACAAAAGTGTCCACAGAGCTCGATGCTGCCACCACCGTGTCAGAGCATAGGCACTGATGCATCGTCTGCATTTGGTGAACACAACGTAGTGCTTTAAAACTTACCCAGATACACCATCTTAGGCCTGGTCTTACCATGAAGATGTTTGCGTTACCACCTTCACTCCTCTCTCAGCCACTGAGACTACGACGGTCCCCCTCACCACATTGAACTTTGAGTGCTTGGGCGGTGTGAGGTAGCGACCACTTGCAGATGCCAAACCTCTTGGATAGAATTCTCCACCTTATTCCAAAACCATGAGACTACCCTATCTTTAACTTCCTTTCGTCTTCATTTTCGAGAGTCTTGATTAACTGTTGTTTTTGTTTAGAAATCAGAAGCAGAAGATTTAACATTTCACCGGTGAGGGCCAGTTATTATAACACTTACGCAAGCAGCATTTTCCAGTTTTTGATTTTCTTTGAAACACTTGCTGAGCTCTGGTTATTTCTAACTTGTACACTAAGAGAACACCAAGAATCTGAATTCGGATCTGCGTGGTTTGGAACCGTCAAGAACTGACAACAGTGTGTAGCTAAACAAACATGAGAAGTGGGTGAAAACTACATTTTTATGGGGGCAGCTGTAGCCTAACGGTTAAAGAAGCAGCTTTGAGAAAGTTTACAAAACCTGTGACCATAACATGCTATTTAAATGAATTAAATTCCCCTACACATGCACTTTATGCCTGAAACAGAAAACATGAACACAACACCACACGATATTATGACAAGGAGACAGAACTTAAAACTTTTAACTTTAAAACGCTTAATCGTGTAAAACGGTAAACCCTCGGTGGAGCACGGCACTCTGCCTCGTATATCAGGTGCAAAAGTGCAGACAACAAAAGGAAATCTCATTAAACACGAGAACAGTCTTTCTTTCTTTACGCCTGGGTCAGCACACCTTATCAGTGTAATAGATCGCAGAGCACCATCAGAGGCACGGATTCTAGCAGGAAAGGAAGGGATTGGAGGAAGGTCTAATTATCACTGTTTCTTTTTTAATGAAATTGTTCCCCAGAGGCAGCGAAATGGACTCTCTCCTTATTTTGAGCACATCAATGATTCATAATATTAAGGCTGGGCTGTGACTTTAGTAGAGAGACCTAAATTATTTACGCTGCTGGGTGAGACTATTAACCATACACTTCGAAGTGGAGGACACTAGCTGTATTAGCTTCCACTACTGTCAGCAACATGTATTCTGTTTCCACAACAGTAAAACACCTTTTATGCTTTTCTCTAAACCAAGGCTCTCATACAGTAACCTAAAATGCTCTGTGCCTGTGCAGATGAACGCACTGTACCTGACCACACCTATACAGGTGACCACTCTCTCTCCTGAGAGCGGCAAATCACACTTTCTTTGAACTCATCAATCTGTGGTGCATACCACAATGACTGTCTGTATATACGCTTCGCATTGGCAGTGGTGGTGCGTGTCTGTGAACGAGAGGTGAGGCCGGGGGGGTGGAGTAGACACACCTGCTATCGATGTGTGTCCCTAATCAATCTGTGTGTTTGTCTCAGTGAGACGGAGATAAAAGTAGAGGGATTTGGTTTTGTTTTCTCCTCTTCCGCAGACGCACGAGCACCCGGCCAAGCTGAGAGGCGTGACAGTCTGGAGAACCGCAGGAAGCCCGAGTAGTGTTTCGGTTGTTCTTTTTATTTTTCTCGACTGGAAATATTCAAATGGAGTGGCGTCCAACCCTCAGGGAGCTGTGCCGCATTGTGAAGTAAAGGGGGGGAAGTACTGAACAATGTTACTGTGTGCTGACCAGCAAACCCGGGGAGAACACCCGGCGCCCAATCAGTATATATATCAGTGTATACAAAATCAAAAATAGCCGTTCTACAGAACATCGTAACCCCTCAGCCAGGACGCCTCAAGCACAGGACAAAGGCATCCCCCGTATGTACATTTATATTTATTAATTAATGTAATTTTTAAATATATATTTATATATTTTATACACTTTAAATATTCATGGTTATGTTTATATATGCAAAGGTCATAAATGCTAATTAGCTGCCCCATGCACGGGTTTAGGGAGTGCTGTGTAAAAGTTCAGAAAGCTGGCATGTGCGTGAGCCGAGCAATGGGCCTTATTGTCTCGCCACCTAACCGCCAGCCCGCCCGCCCACCAAGCCAACAACAATACCCCTCCAACCATGACCCGCTGAGGGGTACAGCGCTAAAGCTACACATCTACCAAATACATTGTGGCTTATAAATTCTCGGAACCATGAGACGTCTGGATAGAAGAGCGCCGAGCTAAGTTCCCTTTCTCCGCTCACTACTCGGTGGATGCAACAAGTACGTGGATGCCTGTGTAGAAATTGAGAAATGAAATGGGACGGTCTCATAAACCTCATGTACGCCTGGTATCTGGTTTCTGTATGTTTATTCTTATCATTAATGTACATGTCCTGTGCGTATCAGCTGATTACGGTCTCGGGCTTTAGATTTCTAGTCACGCAGGATACTGCGGCACGCTTCATTATTCTGTCCATTATTTGTTCTCTTTTCACTATGCACACAAGTCATTACTAGCACCTTTTGTTCTCACGTCTGTTTACCCGGTGTGATCACGCTGTGATGTAAACGGTGTAGTTTTACCTTAAGGTGCAGCTTGTGATTGTCGCTTACTTCACTCTGATTGCAAAGCTGAAGCTCGGGGGTGTCTTCTCCTCTCCAGTCCTCGTCCTCATTCCTAACGCCATCCACTGCTCGGGGTTCTTCTTCAGCAGGAACAGGAGGAGGAGAGTGATCAGGAGGAGGTGCCACCGCCTGGGTGGTGGAGTCAGGGGTGTTCTGGTCCTCAGACGCAGACAGCGGATCTGGGCAGTGAAACGACAGTGCTTCTTTCAAACTCTCCGCTGGAAAAAAGAAGCAGAAGAGAAAAAAAAGACAGCATCAGTCTTTATGCTTCATGTGGCAGGTTTAACTCCGAATTAAAGCTTAAAATTCATGTAATCAGATATTCAGCCACATTAAATAAACAGACCTGGGTGACGAGAGTTTCCCTCAAAGAACTACAGGAAGTTCATTTATTCATTCGCTGAACCACTTACTCCTTTTAGGGTCGAGGGGAGGGCGAAGCCTATCTCACTCTGGGTCAAGGCGAAGTACACCCATCACAGGGCCAGCACACACACACACAACCATACACACTCACACCTCAGGGCAATTTGGTACAGATAATTATCCAAACACAAGCATAGGAAGACAATGCAAAAAAAAAAAAAACCCTCGCCAAGCCCAGGACTTCAACCTAGGACCTAGTTGTTGTGAGGCGGTAACCACTAAGCCATCGTGCCTCCTGTCAAAGAATTCACTTATCTATTTTGTATTTCATGAAAAACAGTTAATCGAAAAACCCGTAAACAAAAGTCACAGCAGGGTTAAATAAATCCAGCAATTACACTGTAATTTTTTTTCTCAAAATCGACAATAACACTTTACACGAGATAATCTCAGAAAGATATTTATTAAAAGCAGTGAAGGAACTAATGCATAATGTTAGGCACTGTTGCTTCAGTTGGTCAGGTAGAGGCTCAGCAACATAATGTGGCAATAATATAAAGTCAGCTGACGACCTTAATGAGCTGAACGACCACAATTTCACAATAATTTCCCAACATGGATGAATCTATAAAAAAAATTTTTTTCCTCCCAACAATTATATGATAACAGTTTTTGCACACTAGTGCACATTAGCACGAAAGCGAGTATCTCACCCTCTTTAAGTGCAGCGTTGAGCAGGACGGCAGCATTAGGGAGTTCATCCGTGTTCGGGTGCACGAGCAGCTTCGGTTCAGGGCTGATGTCTCGGTGGCCCACCATGGCTGCAAGCTCAGCATAGATATGGAGTTTCTCCTCCAGGCTGGAGCAGATCAGCTGGTCATGACCGCAGAGAGACTCTGCCAAGTACAGATGAAGCAGAATTTTAGAAATAGATTCCAGGCTGCTTCTCTAGCATGAGAAACGATTCACAAACTAACATCAAGTGATCGTAATGAAATGGTTCAACATGTACATGACCGCAGCTGTGTCAGTTTTGTTTAGTGCAACACCTTGTAGCTTCTGAAGTTTGCGGTTCTTGGCCTCTGCTGCTCTCCGCTCTTCTTCTGACTCACTTGCAGTGTCTTCCTCCTTCTCGTGGCAACTGATTAACAGAAAAGTATCAACTCAGATTAGATACGGTGTGAAATCTGGGCTATCCACACCCACAAATGGACTAAATAATAAAAAATTCATACATAAAAAAATCTAAATCAATATAACAACAACAACATCAACAATAACAACAACAACAACAACAAAACAACAAAACAACAATAATAATTACAATAATAATAAAAATAATAATTGTCTCCATCGACAAGATGTGTGACTATTAACCCGGAGATCACAAGATCAAGTCCAGGTTGATGCCACAGCCCTCCCTTGCCGGGAGTCCATGGGAGCTAATTGGCCGAGCTCTCACCGGAGGGAGGGACGGCATACTGTCTCTCACAGCGATCACCAGCCAATCACGGGCAACTGTGAGCTCATAGTGTGTTAGGCCGCCCCCAAACATGCATGCACAGCAGTTTAAAAAGAGGTGGGTGGCAGCACTGCATGACATAAAGGGCATTTGGAACAGCCGATTAACCCTTTGTGCATGTCTTTTGACTGTGGGAGGAAACCAAAATTCCCCCGAGGAATCCCACATAAGCACCGGGAGAACATGTAATCTCCACAGAGAAAAGTCTGAGCCCAGGAACTGATAATAATAAATTTATACCCACATCACCACTGCTTCTCGGATAAGCCTCATCCAGGCGTTGCGCTCGTCTTTGGTTGCTGCATGCACCTCATACATTTCGGGTCCGCTGGAGGAGGCACTGATTAGGAACATGCCCCTCTCCTCATTCGCCACCTCCCGCACGATCAACTTTTGCAGGGAGATCACTGGACATTTCTGGTCCTGAGAGAATGAGGAGCAGTTAAAAACACCCACACGTAGAACACTTCAAAGGTAATTTTCTTAGAATTCTCTTCTCTTAGAATTCTCTTTTCTTTTAATTCACACACAAGTTAATCAAATCAGTCGAAATGCTCTGCAGTGTTTATCTGAATATTAAAAACGATGAAAACATACAACAGCAGCAAAGATGTATTTTTGGTCTTTCTCCTGGAGGAGGACGAGCAGATCAGTCAGCAGGAGGGCCAGCACATCTACAGATAAACATAAATTGGGGGGGGGAGTCGTCCATGATCAAAAGCAGTTGTATTTTAGAATGTTCTATCTCAACTACGTATTGCTGTATCTTTACTTGTAATCACAATAATTCATCATTGCCATGGCTCTAATTGGACTAAGTCCTTTTTCTTTATATGATGTTGCACACAAACGCAAAGGGGACGCAGCAGGTACAGCTTGCACCTCAGCTGACTCCTCTCTACTCCGAGCTCCTCCCGAGTGACTGAGCTTCTCACCCTATCTCTAAGGGAGCGCCCAGCCACCCTGCGGAGGAAACTCATTTCGGCTGCTTGTATCTGCGAGCTTGTCCTTTCGGTCATTACCCAAAGTTTATGAGTCAAAGACGTGTGTCATATAAAAAGTAGGTCACGGGAGGCAAAACTTGTGAGCCCCTGCACTAGAGAGAACGAACAAATGAAAGGTCACGCCAGTAAATCACACACTGTATGCACTGGTCTGCGGCATTCCTTCATTTAGCTGACCTTTGAGTCTGCCAGTCGCGGTCTTCCAAAGCAACGGTCCATGGTGGAGCAGCGTACGGCCATTGGTCATGTCGTGCTTGCGAAAGGCTGCGCCGCTCTTCAATCTGGCTAAGCTTTTGCTTTCCATGCGGCCAAGTACGTCACTCAGCCACTGACTCTGCTCCCGCTCGCTCACTCGCACATCCACTGCGGAGATCATCTCTCGCACCAGGGACAGAGCCGCGGAGATATCGGCATGCTCCTGTGTGCCCTCTGAGAACCACGCAGAAAGAGAACGGAAAGCAGAGCATGAGAGAGAATACCGGTGCTGGAACCAACACAGAGTCTCAAACCATCCACTGTATATGGCGCAGCGTACGATGTTATGGCCCTGTTAGACGGGGTGTCTGTAGAGAGCTACCTTCTGTGTACTGCAGTATCCTCTCTAAAAGCACTGGATACTTTGTAATCCGCTGCGTCACTAACAAAATGCATTCTGGGATCTCTCGCCTCTTTACCAGAGAGTTGCTGCTCTGTTGCTGTACAGAAAACAGGACACGAAGGGTTAAAAGTGTACATATCATGCTACGAAAATACAAATGAGGAGGGATGGGAGCATAAATGAAGCCTGCTTTGTCGTGGTAATGAAGCCGTGATGTACGGCTCACGCACTCACTTTAATGAAGAGCTGAAATCGTTTGTTCTGTTGCTGAAGCTCTTTGAAGAAGCTGACGGCTTCGTTGTGGCGGCTGCAGAACTCCCCGTAGATCCGCTTCATGCTCTCAGCATTCTCCTGAGAGAACTAACCAAACACACACACCAAAAAAAATTAATAATGATAATAGTCTTGGATCGCAAGACGACGACAGCTCATAAGATTAACTCGGTTTATTATAATTAAATAATTAATTCCAATGACAGTTATGATAAGACGGAGATTTGACGGGGAATATTTACGTTCTGTAACCTGAGACTATACACCACTTTTGTGTAAAAGGGCTCCAAATAAAAAGAAGTAAAAAATTACTTCTGTATAATTTTTTGGGTGAAAATATATTGAACAATGTTATTGTAGGCAACGAGAACCAAAAAAATGATTCCCACAAGTATATTGAGGTAAAAGTTTGGCTAATAAACAAAAACACTGAAAATACCAATTTTTCAGAGAAATTTAAAGGTGTTGCAAATTTTTTTTTTTTAACAGCATGAATGAACTTCAAACCGTATGCAATGGTTTAGCAAGTGAAGAAATGAAAAAATATGTGAACACTACGCCTGAAAGGTTAAATGCTGTAATCAAAGTAAAGGGTGGCCACAATAAATAATGACATTTTTCTGAAAAAAGAGCGTGTTATTTTTGTTATTACTACTACATATTGTTGTTTGTTTACTTAGTCTCATCAATATGATCCAATATTACATGAAATAAATACTTGAATAAAACTTGGTTTCTCAT
The DNA here is from genome assembly GCA_039654305.1 of Porochilus rendahli. Lineage (NCBI taxonomy): Eukaryota > Metazoa > Chordata > Actinopteri > Siluriformes > Plotosidae > Porochilus > Porochilus rendahli. The sequence goes on along the minus strand of JBCNYG010000005.1, from coordinate 22,116,180 downwards.
TTATCTTCATGTTGTTAAGTGTATAATCATCACTGCATCGCTGTATTTTTTTTTTCTTCACTCGCTAAACCGTTCCATATGGTTTGAAGTTCATTCATGCTGTTCGAACGTCAAAAAAAATTTAATTTGCGACACCCATCAAAACCCATCGTGTTTTTGTTTATTAGCCAAACTTTTAACTCAATATACTTGTGGGAATTATTTTTTTGGTTCTCGTTGCCTACAATAACATTGTTCAATACATTTTCACCCAAAAAATAATTTTTTACTTTTTTTTACAAAAAAAAGGAGCCCTTTTACACAAAAGTGTAAAAAAAGGACCCCTTTTTTAGGAGCCCTTTTACACAAAAGTGGTGTATAATCTTCACTGCACACTACTGTGTTTTGTTTGCTACCACCTCTAAACAACCACGGCACCTCCCCTTTAACTGTGTTTTCTGTAAAACCATAGCCCACCTGTAGCAGAAGGATATCCCCCACTTGGTGAATCAGGTAGTTTTTATCACTGTCAGGCTGCGTGGAGTTATTCCGGCGCTCTGTCATGGCAGAAAGGAAATCTCGGTGCAAGACCAGGAGCTCATCCAAGCATGGAAATATGCGTCCGATGGCCTCGGCATCCAAGCCCACCTCCTCCCGCATGCCTCTCCTGAACACTTCCGCCATGATGGTCAGCGTCTGCAGGTGGTGTAGCTCCGTCTGCATCAGCTCTGAGCGGCGTTCACATAACCGTGAGTCAGTATTGGCATTCTTTCACCAGTCTACAGTAGAACTACAAAGTGAATAACTGGAGAATTGAGTAACACTGCAAAGCATCTTTACAGAAATCTGGCCTGGTGACTTCTGGGAGTCTCAGTGAAAGAAAGCTGGGATTGGCTCTAGCATCCCCCACGATCCTGATGCATAAGCAGTATCGATGATGGATGGACGTTCCCACTTGTGCTTACCATAGATGACATCCTGCCTCTTGACTGTACGCTTTTCTTGCTTCTGACAGAACTGCAGCTCCACCGCCAGACTCCAGGACTCCGCCTCCAGACACAGAGCTTCTGTCCCAAAACTGTTCTGTAGAGGAGCATCCACGGTGTCTACAGGAATACCATCGACAGATAAAGGATGAATACGATAGAAGCCATCGGTAATATAACATGATGACCTGATGATCGTATGAAAGTTGATGGCTGCAAACTAAGCACAGAGGTCTAGAACACCTACAAGATATTCAAAGCTTTAAAACTCCATCGCGGGAATGAAAACACATTGTTTACCTTCAACGAGTGACGAGTCAGTGGAAGTGGAAGATTCAACAGTCTGCAGGAGCTCCTCTGACTGGCCGGGAGTTCTCCACGATGAGGGCTCGCTGTCTCCATCTGGGTTCTCGGCAAACCTGGACACACACTCACAAATTCGCATACTTTGATTCATTCTCGAATGAAATCCCTTTAAGTTCACAGAAAGAACGAATGAATATTTGCGCACCACTCTGGGACGAGAGGGACGCTCCTGGACAGAGCGCCGGGCAGAGTGGCTGCGTCTCTCCTGTCCCGTGGGGTCATCACGGGGAGAGAGCACGACGTGGATATCTGAGAAGAGGGGTTGCTTTCGCGCAGTACAAAGTCTGCACACGAAAAGAAGAAATAAAGCCCTATTAGCTGAAGCAGGGGAGGAGTTTCCCGAGAGGCTGGATATTTAAACGGGATTTGTGTGGTGCAGCTGAACGACTCACTTTGAGGAAGGGTGGCTGCTCTGGCCTTCTTCACAGAAACGGCATACTTGTCCTGCACTTTCTGTACAGAAGAACACACATATCAACCCTAACGTACTTCACCGACTTATAACGGGCCTGTGGGTCACATGACACACACTCAGACCCCCTGCAGTCATTTCTAATGAGCAAATATATTACTAATTTCAGCTTAACCATTACACATGGGCTAGCTGTCAGGTTTGGTTTTAGTTACAGCACACACACACACACACACACACACACACACACCAAACCTTTGTGTATTTTTACACAAGTACAATACAGTAAATTTTATTGTATCAATACTTTCATGGAACCACACACACACACACACACACACACACACACACCTTAAGGCACAGTGCCGCAGAATCTTTACAGCCCTTATGGACACTTGCGGCACAATCTAGGAAGACGTGGACACACCAAAACATACAGTTATGATATGCATAGGTTCACATGGATAGCATATTTTACGTGACCCAATAACCACCTGTAATTGTTATCACTGGTATCAATACAAATTATTTATTCTCTCATATTCTTTAAAGAGCCCGAATAATGCTTTTGGCTTGACTATTCATAACAGCTCAAACTGCATCACACAACACAACATGAGAGGGGAAAAGAGACCACGGAGCAGTCCCACTTACTGGTGCAGTGCAGCGTTTCCTTCCCAGTAACGGGTTTGTCACAGACCTCACAAACCGAAGTCCCCAGAACAGGACCTGCTGCAAATTGGTGTCCATTTCCCTGTTTATCTTTCTCTCCCTTCTCCTTCGCTTTTCCCTTCGAGAACCAGAAAAAAGCCATTACAGGATTAACAGCAAATGCAGCCATGGGTATAACTGACCACGCTCTCCATGTGTATCTCTAATGGTCGTTAAACTGAAGCGGCCACCTGAGGGTCTGGGGAACCCGGGTGCATAAACCTGTTAGACAGGAAGCGGTGGGGTTAATGATTCAAGTGTAAAGCTGGGACTTGGGACTATGTGTTTGTTTCGGGGATGGCTGCTTGGCGTAAAGTCGACGGTCACTTGTTGAGGCATACCTGGACTAAAACTGTTCACTTAAGAGTTAAATGGGTGCATTCACTTCCCAGATATATTAAATAAACATGAAATACGATGTAGTCTCAAGGAAATGAAATGGAATCGGCTGCAATGTCTTTCTGAAACCGTTTGCTTCCTCCGATATGCGAGCCTCAATGATTCCTGCACCGGGCGCCATGATATTAGTAAAGAAACATCACCATATTTTTATTTCTCTTGAAATCCCATCCCTTCTTCTGTTGATCTCGGACTTTTACACTTCCTACGGATAAGTGTTGCACTGCTAAGCTACTGCACATATGCCAGATTGTTCCTCTCCTCATGTAGTCTTGCTATTGTTAATGTCAACAGATACAGAAGCTGCTGTGCTCTCACTGGGAACTGGCTGTGATTAGCCAAAATGAACCGATAATGGAAGCTAAAACACAACGGCCAACGTTAAAGCTGTGTACCTTCTTGCTGCGTGTGCTGTACATTCGGCTTTTAATGAAACTGAAAGTGCGGCTGACTTTGTATTTCTCCGGCTCGGTCTTGGAAGGAATAATGTATTTGTCCCATCCCTCTTCTTCGATTCTGGACAGGGAAAACAACAACAACAACTTTACGCCAGCATTGTTTGGAAGGTTACATACAGTTCAGTACCAAGTTGTAGACCTCCAGGGTAGTTTCTTTCACAACTAACTAGGTGTTCACATTCGCGTTTCCTTGCCAGGTACCAATAGCATATCCATCAACGAAAAATGCTACAGAAAGCCAAGAATAAAAAATTCAACCTGTGAAATCTGGCGAAGCTTTACAGCAAGTACAGGGGGGTCACCCCTTCACAAACATACAAGTGGTAGCCAAAGCACACTCTAAATGCCATTTAATAGATGCTATTGCATCTTGACCTGCACTCAAGCATGCCTGCGTGACTTTTAAACTCAATGGGTTAGCCTGTGTTTAGCATCTTTATGGTGCTCCCCAAACAACAATCAGACAGGTTAAACAGATGAATAATGCTGCGTCAGCTAACATGGTGTTGAGCGATAACAGACGCAATAGTGGCCATAGTGATTAAAAAAATTTATATCTTTAAGGGGTTTTTTTTTTTTGAGAATTGAGAATTTTTTGAGAAGACAGCGTGTTTTTTTAAAGATTTGACTGCCTTAACGCAGCCACATTAAAAATATTTTTAACCTCGTGACACCTTAATGTACACACATGAGGAAGTCATATTTTCCTCCAACAACACAGTATGTATGTCCTTGAAAGATCCTCATACGACAGTCATTGGGTATTACTCTTTTCCCAAACGTTCTTCCTGTTTGAAGACACCGATCAAGTTCAATAGTTGGTGAGGGACAGAAGCAGTGTAAAGAAATGAGAGGACACACAACATTAATTTTTGGGTCTCGGGAGGATAATGAACTAACTGAGTGTTTCCCTATGAGGCCAATTTGAAAACCTTCGCCATATATGTGACCTTGAATGTCGTTGGCCTTCTGATGAAACCTGCTATGTCCGTTTTTGGCCAAAATGAGATTATGCATAAATGTCAATTAGGAGAACCCTCTACATCTACTTGAGAAATCTGGTGGCTCCATCTAGCTGTTTTGGGGGTAAGTTCAGACACACACATACATGTCACTGTGTGATCATCATTTCGAGTTTCATTAAGTCTTTTGTTATTCCTGAGAAAAAGTCAAAAATGGAGATGGAAGGTTTCAGGAGGAGGCAGACGATATGACACTTTAAGTGGCAGAAAAACTGTCATGTTGGTTCTGATCCATATTCGCCACAGCATCCTACTTTATAATGCAATGTATCCTACAGCTGCATTAACAGAAACCCCAAGTAAACCTGTCTATATCTGTACAGGAGACAATAATCCCAACCTTTATGCTTCTGCATTGCATCGCAAATAGATCACAAGCTTTTTCCTCGTGTCACATCTTCCCTCGCTCTGACTTTTCAGACCAAATACCCAGATTCCAGCTTACTCACTGTTTACTCACTGCTTACTGTTACAGCAGGTGCTAAAGTGTTACACATGTCCTGATCTGAAACAATGTGTGCACTGATGCATGTCATCTGATTTCTTAAGGACTGGACTGAACTAACATCCTGCCATCCTGCGCTGTATCACAGGACATCAGGTGATGAGTTTGCTCCCGGTACTCAGCAAGGAAATGCTCAAAACTTAAAAATTATACTGCCCTGGAGGTCTGGGACACATGAAACTTCTATATGCATACAGGAAGTAGGAAGGGCTGTACTTCCAAGCTGGATCTATCGGTTAGCCTAGTTATGAAATGAAAAAAAGAAAAGAAAAAAAGCAATAATTAGTTACTTAGCTTCTTATTTTTCTTGTGCATATTTTGGCAATTCCATTTCAATTCGTCAATTATTATTACTATTTTGGTTTTCATCCATCATATGCCAATTAGTTGCCAGTGGATTTCGCCAAAGAATTAGCCTAAGGCAGTTAGCTAGCCTGGCAGGATTACATGCTGTTTCACATTTAGAAACATACTTTAAAAGGTACAGTGTGTAAGATTTAGCGGTATCTCCCATCATCTAGTGGTGAGGCACCAGACTGCAACCAAGTGCAACCTGTATGGTTGTGGGCAAGTGTAGAACCATGGTGGAGCAATATGGCAGCCACCATGAGAGGAGAAAGCCACTCGCGATGTAGATATAAATAGCTTATTAAGCTTCCAAAACCTCAATAATAAAATAAATGATGATAATAATATCAGTGGCGGCACGGTGGCGT
>JBCNYG010000005.1:22052896-22063212 GCA_039654305.1 Porochilus rendahli | reverse complement strand
TTTTTTATGTTTAGCCTATCAGACCTACCAGGTATGATAAAGCTCAGTGAATGGCTCTCTTCCTTCCTCTGAGCTGTAATGACATGGTGGATGTGTGAGCCTTTTAATAACACATAGTACTCAGCATTTTCCTGAACAGAATGGTGATCCTGCAGCACTGCACAGACTTCCACCTGACCCTGAAAGACAAGGACAGAAAAAGCAAAAAGACTTGAAAAAACATCCTTTGCTTCACTCCCATATCCACTTTATGAAACTTGGGTCGCAAAGGAGAGCTTCCAAATCCAGGTCCTGGCCTACACCTGGAATGCATTTTAGTGTTTACACTGGTCCAAAACAGGACAGATGGAACTGATGTGACACTTCCCACATACCACAAATGCAAATGATATTTCTGTAATGGGCAGGTTTAGCAACATCATGTGATCATGTGCAAACTGGAATAACTAACATGTGCATGGGTTAACCGTGACATCACACAAAAAACACGGACATGCTAGCAACGAAACACCACCAGCATTAAACATTGGGTTGTAAGTACACAAATAAAAGCACACACATATTTAAACATGTACTGATAATACGGTATTAAAATAATAAATCACACACACACAAAGTGATTTAAAGGAAAACCTGACCAGAACAGAACTGCTTTATGCCCCATGCCCTGATCAGTACTAGCATTCAACTTAGATTGTTTTAAACGCATAAATCAGCCCACTAAATACAAGCCCCTGGATCAAAAGACACACCTTGTAAAAGAGGTGAACATTACTCCAGACTGAGAGAGGTTTGTACAGGACAAGGCTCTTTTCACTTCCCCCCCCATGTCCTGCATAAAACCCTCTTTAGATTTTTTTTAAACTTCTTCTACAGCAGTCTCTCGCTCTCTCTCTCTCTCTCTCTCTCTCACTTCCTGCCATTTAAGGGGCCCCTTTGCTAGAACAGTGAATAGTAAGTAGAACCTTCATAAAAAGGAAAGGAACTTTGTTAGGTATGGGAACGGACAGAGACTGAGGACTTTCATCCGTCTGCAACTCAGTCCTTCAGATGAAGATGAATGGCGACTCTCGGATTCCCAGTGCACTCTTTCCTCCAGCACTTCCCACTTTTTGGTTTGTCCGACACCTCATATTGATGAAACGAGTTCCATCTTCTGTTTGTGTGTGCGTGTGTGTGCGTGTGTGTTAGCAGGATTACACACAAACTGATGTGCAGATTTGCATTGAACTTCTACCAGACTGAATTCTGGAGATGATCCCAATTAAATTCTGGATCCAGGAATGTTTCGAAGGATCATTTAAAATCGTCAGAGACGACATATATGGTTCATATGAGAGACTGGTTGGCTTGGCAGAGGTTTGTGCTCTCCAAGTGCCCTTGTTCAATATACAATCCCAGAAATTAAGAAACATGGACGGAGTTGTTTCATCTTGGCTAACCATTTTGGGCACTGTTAAACATTTTGGCATGATTATTACAATGCATTACGATTTGACGCCAATCGTGATAGAACACGATAGAATCGTAGTACAGTGCAGTAGAGCTTAACAGACCTTAACAGACCTTAACAGACCTTGATGTACCATCCTAGGGGATCTTGGTAAGCTTAGAAACACGATTCCTTCAAGTTTCATTGCTTGTATGCCCTCTGCCTCCTTTTTATACCTCAGTGATGCTCCAAGAGCGCTCATAAGTCCTGGAGCTCCACGCTTTTAGAATCGCGGAGATGGTGGACACCCCAGAGCCCCAGTGTAAACCCAGGGTAAGAGAGAGGGGTTACGATTACCCAGTCAACCAGAAACTCTATCACACTGATCCCAGTTAATGTCAGCAATTTATATGAAAAAAAAATGGATGGATGGATGAATGGATGGATGGATGGTCACTTAATGTAATTAATAATATATTTTGTTGAATCTCCTCAGCCTGATCTGGGCTGTCCTTGATGAGACTAGAGGGAAGTTCCTGTGAAGGGAAATCATTTTAAGTCCTAAAGTATCAGAGGGTTTGACGTACAGAAAGAACTAAGAGTACGTAAATGTGCAGCATTCTTTTAGCATGTGGTACAGGTTCAACTCCATAATTCTGTTTCCAGCCAGAACAGCAATGCCTGCACTTTTCTTCCTCTACTCCTACACAAAGCCTGGTTTCTATTGAAGAATGTACCATCCGATCCTTTTACTCCTTCATGGTTAGACATGGCTGCACTTTACAAGCAAAGGTTGCGGTAGAAAACATTCTGGGCCAGCATCTTTGCAATCACTAGTTGAAATATGTTTACATATCCTTATTATTACGAAATGGCGAAGGCTTTAGGAGAATCTCTCGAACTTTTGGTTTCTGTGGCTCATATTATCTTGTCGGCCGTACCGTCTACAGTACCGGTCCATGAGGATGAAAAAAGTGGAAGAGCAGATATTTAAAAGTGATTAAATGCAGCAGCGATAGTTTTAAGGCCAGAACAGCATCACACATGCACACTTTCAACTCCTTCAGCTAACTTTAGGTCAAGAGACTCATTCAGTCACTTATCTGCCAAACCACTTACTCCTACTAGGGTCAAGGGGCGACACTAGGCAAGGGTAGGGTACACCCTGAACAGCTTGCAGGACCATCACAGGGCCAACAGACACAGACAAACACACACATACACAACCATGTACACTTACACTCATACCTAGGGGCAATTTGAAACAGCCAATTAGCCTAAAATGCATGTCTTTGGACTGTGGGAAGAAACCGGAGCACCTGGAGGAAACCCATACAAGTACAGGGGAAAATATGCAAACTCCACAGGCCTAAAAGAAAAAATGTTCTGTTTCCCCGAATGGGCGAGAAAAAAAAAAAAAAGTGTCCATAGGTCCCCTTATTTATTTATTTATTTATTGGTTGTTGTTTTTTGTCAGATTATACTCAAAGATTATACTCCATGTCATTGGCCCAAACGAAGCTGACCAATAAAATATGCTGGTGCAGCTGGCCGCACACTAAAACGCGTAAATGTCCTGCAAACAATATAACCGGCCGGCAGGCGCCACAACACATAAAAAATCCGAGCGATAACAAAACTGAGAGGTAAGTTGGTTTCAGTTTTTTTTCGTTCACATGCCAAAAAAAATTTCGGGGGGGCACGATATTGCTGGGGCAGTAAGGTTAGGGGAAACGACTTTTACATTTTTTTTGTTTTTTTTATGCCACACAGAAACGCCCGGCCTAGGACTAAAACCCAGGAATATTCTTGGTGTAAGGCACACGTGCTAACCACTACGCCACCCTGGTCAAGATGTAATGATTAATATTTCAATACGGTCGCAGGTATTTTAGTCAGAAATATCTGGTTAGATTTGTACCTCCAGTAGAAGATGTCTACTTTGCTTTAAATCTTTGGTTAACCGAGCAGTCTTGTTAGTAAGCAGTTTCATTAGGAAAATTACCATAAAATAAACAACCTAATTCTCAGGAGGATTCAAACACAGAGTGCTATCAGGAAGGTGCAGTTTGTTCGCAGAACATGTACATGTAAGGGAAGGTTTTAATGAATACAACCTTAAAAAAGAGCTGCTCTTTTTCATTTCCACTCATCACATCTGGGCTTACAAACAGACATTATGCTTTCATGATGAATAACAGTGTTGGTTTCACCTATCAAAGAAGACATACTGAAATAAATCTTGTGGAAAAAATGTGGACTTAATACCTCATAAAGGGCAAGTCACATGACCATACAATGAGCACAAAAAAATAAATATCAGAAAAAAATATCAGTACTCTTTGGGAGCTCTTCTTAAGGGTCTATAACAGCCCTGATATTAATGTCCTTTTTTTTTTAATAAAAGATAATCACTGACGTCTTTTTCTTTGATCACAGTGCACTTTTTAAAAACTATGTATTTTCCCCACTTTTTGTATCCTACATTATTCTGGATAAGGGCGTATCCCCCCAAAAAGGCTAAATGAACTCGTCCTGATAATTCATTTTATACTGTATTAATTCCGTGGGAAAAATTTAGACTTTGCATTTATCCCATCCAAAGAAAGCACACACATGCGTAAACAGAGCGCGCACACACACACACACACGTGGAGCAGTAGGCTGCTACATATTGCACCAGAGAACAGTTGGGGGGTAGGTACCTTCAGCTGTAGTAACTTCAGCCATGAACGTGGAGGAAATTAAGGTGCAGCTCACACACCCCAACCCCCACTGCTGCTGCCACCGCCGCTGCCACCGAACCAGCAACCATTAGGTCCCAAAGCCGCTTCTCTAACCATTAGGCCACGGCTGCCCACTAATTCATTCATTCATTTTCCGAACCGCTTGTTCCTAATTAGGGTCACGGGGAGGCTGGCGCCCATCTCGGCCGACTCTGGGCGAGGGCGGGGTACACCCTGGACCGTAGATGGGTTGAAAAGTCTAAAACTCATCAAGGAGACTGAAAAAAACATTAGGTGTGGCCAAATGAAGTATGTGGTACCTTTTAAAAAGAAATAATTCACCAGCCAGCTCAGGAACAACAGAAGACCAGGAAGACCACAGAAGAGAACTGTGGTGGATGACAAGAATTCTTTCCCTGGTGAATAATGAAGAAGAGCAGATCAAGAGCTAAGCGAATCTGAGTCAAAGTCAACAATCAAAAGAAAAAAAACAACATGCTGATTTTCACAAAAGATGATCACAAAATAAAAACCGTAAAAACCACAAAAATGAACAAATTAGCCCATATTGTTCCAGAACAACATCCTGAAGCATACTTAAACAGCAATTAAGGACTTGGAAAGAAGTATAAGGTTCTACAATGTCTAAGTAAATCACCCGATCTGAATCTAATAAGGGATGTGTTTCAGCTGCTGAGTGAAACTTTTCAGAAATGAAAGAAAATACCCCAAGAATTAACTAATGTCCTGGCAGAGCATCACCCAGGAAGAAACACAGTGCCTGATGACCGCTAGAGGTCCTGTATATGTATGATTACTCTGATTCACACCAAACATCACTATGAGGAAACACATGTCACATAATCTCCATGATTTGGACAATGTTTGTTGGAGCCAAACCAGCTGGTTAGAGTATTACTGAATGGTTGAATCTTCTGGGACTTTCAGGCATAACAGTGCTGTCAGGACGGTGACCGCAACTAAAATAACCACTCTTTATAACAGGGCTGAGCAGAAACACATCTTAGAATGCACAAAACAAAAACGATCGGGCGGATGCGTTTCAACGCCACGCAACCATATCAGCTTCCTTCACTGCTGGAAACAGGAATCTGAAGCTGATGAAGGCCCAGGCTCGCAAAATGGACAGTCACCTAGTTTCTTTGTTTTATTGAGGGGGAGGAACCTAAGCACTAACTGTCCACCTTAAGGAACAACTGTGCATTCATGCAGTAACCCAATCAGCTAATCATGGCTCGGCCTAAACTAAAGACATCAGATTTCTCTGTACAGACCTCCTACTCAGATGATGAATTGTTTTTATTCAACAATAAAGTCAACTTGTTTTGGAAAGAGAAGACAGCATGGTGTCTCCAGAGAGCATTTAGAAAATGTCATTTCTCCCAATCAGATGTCCAACAATCAAATGTGATCTGCAAAGTTGGCAGGGTAATTGCTGAGATGACTGCAAGTAATAATCATTAAACAATTATGTTCAACCATCTCAAATGAAAACTTTCCACAGAACATGCCTGAAGATGTTTGCAGACAGCAAATACACAACAGACAAGCCAAAACAGACAGCTTTTGTTTAGTTTTTTCTCACATAACCTTTTTATTTCAGGCTAGTGCAAGTTCATGGAATGCACTTTTGTTCACATGGTTCATTGCTCTACACTTATGTTCTGATTACTGAAACCTGACATTTTTGTGTACTATTTATTTCCATAGTTACTTTATAGTTTTTGCATGATGATGTAGCACTGGTATTTTAATAATTTGTTTGGCATCAAGAGTCGTGCTGTATTGTTTTTAAAAAACAAAGGTCTACTTACAAGCCCCGAGTGAAGGAATTCAAGTATCTCTTGTTCATGAGTGAGGGAAGGATGGAACGGGAGATGGACAGGCGGCTCGGTGCCGCCTCAGCTGTAAAGCGGAGCTTGTACCGGTCCGTTGTGGTGAAGAGAGAGCTGAGCCGGAAGGTAAAGCTCTCAAGAAAGGTGTCATATTATGTTTTGGCGACATCATTTTACTCTACTCTAAAGGTAACCGGCATCCCATCCAAGAGGAGTTGAACTCCTAGTCGCTTCACGCTATAGAACCCGGGATAAGCTGCGGCTCTGATAAGCCTGTAGGCTCAGGCGTAAAAGCCCAACAGACTTACCTAGCTACCTTACCTACCTATATAAAAATCTAAGTATACTTTGATCTTTTTATGACAGGCTTCACCCCTACAAGTTCTCAAATCCTACTCTCGTCTGGTACAGTAAGGGTGCCGAACTCAAGTCCTAGAATACCCTCATTGTTTGATAATATCTCTGTTAGCAGAGTTGCACAGGACCAATTAACAAGTCTTGTCCTCAAAGTTACATAAACGCTACAGCCACGTCACTGGCATCCTCTGAGGGCCAGTAATGCTTCAGTGCAGTCTCACAATTCTCTGTGCACTAAATCTAGGGGGAAGCCTTTGTTTTCTGATATCTGCAAGCGAAATAGGAGTTGGGGTTCTGCCTCTGAGGGTTTCTAGTATGTCAAAAAAATTTCCCTATAATAAGATTAAAATTAAATAAATAAAACAAGGTATCCTTCAGATTGTGGTAATGACTGAGTTCTAATTCCTAATTATGATCATGCCAGAAGGCAGCCCTGAAACAATTCTGTATTACAGAGTGCTGAGTAATCCAAAAATATTGGTGTATTTTGGACCAAAATGAAATATTACTAAGACAAAAATAAGAAACAGCTTGAGCCTGACTTGCTGCAGAAAGCGAGTGTGTAAACATGGCACAGATGTTGAGAGACCAGCTGTACTTTGTAAAATTAGATAACAATAACAGTTCCCAGTCCAATAAATGATTAATTAATCCAGTGTTTAATCACTGATAAAATGGCAATATTGTTCAGAATGAACAGCAGCACTGCTCTGGCCCCACTGGAGATTTGAGAATCTGGACATCAGCGGCATGGTGGCATAGTGGTTAGCAGGCCCATCTCACAGCAAGAAGGTCCTAGGCTTAAGTCCCAAGCTCGGCAAGGGCGTTTCCGTGTGAAGTTTGCATATTCTCCTCGTACTTGTGTGGGCTTCCTCCCCGTACTCCAGTTTCCTCCCATAGTCCAAAAGACATGCACAAATTTCTGACTTGATGATGACTGACTCTAACATATCGAGGTTTGTCAGTTTTCCCATCCACGTCAAGTGCAAAAAACCCTCCAAGTTCCTTTAGATGACTTAAAGATCATGAGGTGAACGCGCAAATTCACACTTTATTTAGTGTCACAATACCATTTTTTTACAATAACAATAAACACAAAATTTTTGCAGACTGCAGTGGTGCATTCTGAGAGTACGGACATGGGAGAACTGATGGTGTTCTGATTAGTTCTTTGTGAGATAATACAATCAAGGCTCTCCATCACCCCCACACACGTGCACACACAAAATGTTTGTGGCAACATGGAACATGAACTCGTTAAACGGATAATTCAACTAACAAGACAGGTGATACAAATGAATGCGGAAATCGGAGAGTAGGGGGCGGTGACCAGAAACCAGTGTTAAATGGTATAAATTAATTTCATTCCAACCATGAAATTTTAACTTTATTTACCAAGTGGTTTAAATATAAACCTGTTTTGTAATTTGTATTTCCCACCACTCAGGAAAACATAATCCAGCGAATCAGATGATTTCAGAAGTCGAATGTAAACATCTGTAAGCCAATATGGCTGAGGCACCATCTATTCACCATATCAATTAATATTTCGCACAAAATTTTAAGAGATGATTCACATGCAAGTGCCAGTAGAAATCTGCCTTCGCTATGTCTGGGGTCACTCGGCTTTCCCGAGGTGACGCCATCACTAAAGATTGCCAAAGATTTTCGTTTTCATTGGAGGGGTGGAGTTAGGGCCTGGTGGTAGGGTGCTGGATTACTGATCCCAAGGTCAGGGGTTCAAGCCCCACTATCGGCGGGCTGTCACTGCTGTCCCCCAGTGCAGCTAACTGGGTTACCAAATGCCGGCCGCGTCTCTCACTGTCACCGCCAAGAGTAGCTGCATAGCCGTCAGCGTGCCCTGCGATGGCCTGGTGAGCTGTCCAGGGTGTACTCTGCCCTCACCCAGAGTCGGCTGAGATGGGCGCCAACATCCCCGCGACCCTAATTAGGAATAAGAAAATTAGAAAATAAACGAACGAATGACTTCAGCCAATATTTCACCTTCTCAACACCAAAGGTGGTGACATTCAGTTATATCTTTAAGCGTCCGTTCTTTCACTCCACATCAAATTCTGGAAACACAGGGGAGACTTTATTTACGTTCCTCCTTGCCTTGGAAACCCATCAGTAGAGATAGCTATCAGGAGCTCTGCCTTCATGCAATATCTTTTAATGCTTATACGTGCTAATGCTAATGTATTAATGCTAGTTTACCTGTACAGGCAGACTTTCTCTGACAAAACCTCTCGCAAGTTCTAAGACCTACGAGAAGTTCATCCTCATAAGCAATCGCTTCATTGGAGACTTAAGAATCATTAATATCAGTAGTGTCTGAAAGGCCATGTAGACGTCTAACCCAAACATGTTTCATCCCACTTCAGCAGAGCATATAAACATTCAGATTACGGAAATGTGGATGTCCCTTTGTTAAGGCTATAACATATTCTGAATATAAATATAGACGTGTTGGCTTGTATATAACTATACATTTAAGAAAGCTAGCACATATATATTTTCGGGGGTTTTTCTCCCTGCTTATAAAGCAATAAAGGTTCTTAAAAACATTCCAGACTCCGACTCAAATCTCATCAAACCACAAACGAATGCATATGGAGTTTGCTAAAGTCAGTGGAACTAATTGGAAGTGGGATGCATTGCCAGATGGAGATTTATAATAGAGCTAAATCACCAATAAATGTAATTATAGGCATGCAGAAAAGAACCTTGTGCAGAGTAACGCACTGAGCGCTAGTGAATAAGCCATTTTGCTTCCAAAGGCCCTTGTTAGGATACTTGGCATGAGGAACCTCTGTCAAGTTCCAGGACACTCGAACAAATTCTCACTGCTTTTGCCAAGACAGTTATCCTTAGATGTTCTAGCAAGACAATAATTCAAAGCATTCTTTCAGATCCACATGAATATGGTTCTCAGACCAAAAAATCTTTAGAAATTCAGAAAGATTTAGAAATTACTATCCCAGACTCTGGGCGAAACTTCAGTGAAATCCAGAGTAACGACGTCTCTATTAGAAGAGCACCGCTGCTGACTCTGGTACACTGTTCTCTATAAAAGATGAAATGGTACATGGTGAATGCAAATCACAGCAATTTACAGGATAATAGAATAATCTGTTAGAGTATGTGTGATCGGAGATGTGAGGTGATTTCAACCTTGTGAGTGTATAGATCATGTTGGGTTGTTAAAGAGCCACTTGAGCAAATATAGTGGTAAATGTGGTCAGTCTGCTTAAACCGGTCAAGCTTTTAAGAAATTATGATTAGCTGTCAAAATGTCTCGAAAATACAATTTTCAGCTGAAAAGCCTTCAGAACTGAGAATTTTGTGCAAAAAACAAAACAAAACAAAAAAAACCTATGGTTTACTTGATCAGAATTTCTCTTATGGGTTTTATTCTATATGGAAATGCCACGTCGGTAATAAACAATTTCTAAGCTTTGTGCAGCACACTTCTGTTTCAGGCCATTTAGGAAGCACTAAAAGACATTGCATAACTGTTCCGTTCAATTCTCACTCACTTACTCATTCACCAAACCGCTTAATCCTATTAGGGTCCCAGGGGAGACTGGAGCCTATCTCAGCCGACTCTGGGCCAAGGCCGGATACAGCTCGCCAGATCATTGTAGGGCCAACACCCACACAACCATTCACACTCTAACCTAGGGGCAATTTGGAACATCCAATTAGCCTAACATGCATGTTTTTGGACTGGAAAAAGAAACCGGAGTACCCAAAGGAAACCCACAGAAACACAGGGAGAACATACAAACGAAATAAAGGGAACACTAAAATAACACATCCTGGATCTGAATGAATGAAATATTCTTCTTAAGTACTTTGTTCTCTGCATAGTTGAATGTGCTGACAACAAAATCACACAAAAATTATCAATGGAAATCAAATTTATTAACCCATGGAGGTCTG
>JBCNYG010000005.1:22013777-22026624 GCA_039654305.1 Porochilus rendahli | reverse complement strand
ATATATATAGTTTAATGGCTGTCAGTTCAAACTTTTTTTATGTTCTTGGTGGCCTAATCCTGTATTTTTTTTGCTTCAGAAAGCTGAAATAGTGATTTATTTTTCCTCCGGGTGTGCACTAAACCATAAATATGAACTATAAAAATGTAAACTTAGTTTTGCTTTATGTTCCTGTTCAGTGTATACTAAAACAGTTATTCACCTTAGGCTCAGCAGATGCTGCTGAAATGAATAATATCTACAAGACATTTCAATACCATTAACATTAGAACACTATCGTGCTTCAGTGAAATCTCTCATTAATTACTTAATAATAATTAACGTGCGGGCTTCAGTGGCAGACAAAATTTATCTTGTAATGAAACAAAAAACGTGGATTTCTTTATTCTTTAAATTTCATCTTTATGTTTCAAAATGGAGTTAAAAGGTTTAAAATTATTATCTGCCTTATAACACAATGCAGCAGAGCCTTAGTCCTTTCACTTCTCTCACTTCTTCATCCCAACACTCTACTCAAACAGAGCAGATTTCAAACGTCATGCTAATACTGCCGTTTATACCATCACACTTATCCTCTCACGGATCACTAACTGGCTGAGCAGTTTTCCACAATGCCTTTGAGCACCTGCGTTTTATACAACTCTGATTCCAGAAATTTTGGGATGCCGTGCAATTTATAAATAAAATCAGAAAGCAATGATTTACAAACTTCATGAACTCATTTTTATTAAAACAGAACATGAAAACAAAGATTTTAGTCAATTCCTAAAGGCGGAGTACCTGATAGATCCGAGGCTGGTGCTATAAAAGTAGCGCGGCTCCTTTAAGAGCTGAATTAACTTCAAACCTCAACGAAATGGTTAAATAAATAAATAAATTTCCCCTGAATTTCCCTGACTACAGTCTGGAGTGAAAGCAGGAAATGTTAACACTGGGTTTTCTTTTCACAGCTTTCCACTAACTGATTTCCGCATTAATTTGTATAACCTGTCTTGTTAGTTTAATTATCCGTTTAACAAGGTCATGTTCCGTGCTCCTGTTAATGTTGGGTGTTTTGTTTGGTGAAGGTTTGTCTGCCTGAGTTCGATTATCTGGGGGTTTTTTAGGCCTATATTTTTAGGGGTTCAGTTTGATTATTAATAATAGATCAGTTTGTACCTTTGGTGTAAGGAACGCAGAAGATTACTGTGGCACGCCGAATTTGGGTGTTACTGCATGCGCTCAAGAACGCTTCCGGAAATCACTGCGATCAAAATGATTTACTAAATATTTTGTACCACTTACTTTTCCAACCTTTTGTTGCCCTGTCCTATCTTTTTGTGAGACATGTCGTTGCCATTACTCTCAAAACAAGCTCATATTTTTTATGAAATACTAAAATGTCGACCCACTTTAAAAGTCACTCATCTCTGAAGTTCATGATGACATTCTGTCTTTTGATTCCTCTCCAGTTACTAAAGTTAAAGCTGCTTGGGAACGAAAACTGGGTCTGAATTTTGAGGATCCTTGGGGGGACACTGCTCTTAAAACAATTTACACAAACTCAACCTGTCTCACACTTATTCAATTTAAAGTTCTGTTTAGAGTCCATTATTACAAAACTCGACTGTCACAAATCTATCCCAGTATCCCCGACAGTTGCGATAAATGTCACGCTTCATCCTACAATTTAACCCATATGTTTTATTCTTGTTCGCTTGTTTGCATGGTATTTGGATACCATGTCAAAAATACTTTCAACCATCATAAACGTCTCCTCCCATGTCACCACATTTGGGCTTCCAGAGGACCATAACCGGTTTACATCCAATTAATTAGATATTTTAGCTTTCACTTCCTTACTGGCAAGACGTCGTCGCCTTCTTCACTGGAATCCGCTAAAGCTCCCTCTAGCACTCAGTGGCTTAATGACACGCCGTCTTTTCTAAAGCTGGAGAATATCGGTATTCAGTGAAAGGTAACTCTGTTGAATTTAGTAACAAGTGGCTTCCCTTCTTGACATTCTCAATGGCATTTCAAATCATTGCATTCTGTTTTTATTTTGCATTCTGACAGGATCCTCACTTTTTTGGAAGTGGGGTTGTACCTGCATTGCATTCTGGGACCCTGAGTCCAGAGTTTGCTGTCTCTATGGGATTCTTTTAATGTAACACTGAATGCAAGTTAAAAGAGAAACACTTGCTTCTTGACTGTTATCCATTATTAAATGGCACTGTAGCAGCACTAGGTCTCCCGTGGCACCAGTTTTCTGATTCTGAAAAGTGGTGCACATAAATAAAACCAAGGAGAAGAGCCTTAAGCATAGGCATAAGGAAAATAAAACTAAAATGTTAAATATATTCAAATACGGCAATAGAAGAAGCGCATTTTATTAGGAGAAGGAGCAGATGTGGGGGTTCCCCGGCAGAGAGAGTTCTGGTAAGCTGTGACGCTTGGATGTCGGTG
The DNA here is from genome assembly GCA_039654305.1 of Porochilus rendahli. Taxonomy (NCBI): domain Eukaryota; kingdom Metazoa; phylum Chordata; class Actinopteri; order Siluriformes; family Plotosidae; genus Porochilus; species Porochilus rendahli. Next base: position 22,024,179 of record JBCNYG010000005.1, on the reverse strand, counting down.
GAGTGGCTGATTGAATCATGTTACAGGGTGCCCTCGAGTCTGTCTTCACTCTGGTTCTCTCTCTTTCTTTCATAGTCATAGATTATTCACCTGTGGTCTAAATTAGCTCTCTTAGCGCAGACTATTTATAGATTCGGATGGGTCATACAGCATGAGTTCTGATTTGTTGTCATTTCGGTAAAGAAAAGTATTAAAGGGGCAGTGTGATAGTAGTTTAAAGAAAGTAGCCTAAATTACATCAGTGGGGTTATCAAAGAAGGAATAATCATTTAAATAGATGGAAGTTTAGTTTACAAACGATACTAGACCAGAACTTGGCTCGTACAAAACATTTGCCTGGAGTTTGCAACTGGATTACAATTTGTGAAAACTATTCAGCCCAACAAGATTTCAGAAAGTCCATGCTGCAGTCCATTTCTATCGGCTCTACGTCAGGTTTAAAAACTGTAAAGAGAAACAGAAATCAAGGATATATCAAGGTCTATGTGTACATGATTAACATGGCTGTTTACTGAAAGCTATATGATCCTTTTTCCTGATTAAAACGGTACGACTTCAGCTTGGAAGGAATACAGACTTTTGCGCTCCAGACAGAAACAGGGGTGGAAATTAACACTAGTCCGCTGGCGGGTCAAATTAGCTAGCAAGTCATCCTGCTGGCAACGTGGCAGATCCAATAAACAAAGAACATACAGTGTTCCTGACCAGTAAAGAGGGAGGACTAGTAGTTTTATCAGTTCACTAGTCCTGTTATCCAGTAGCTTAGTTACGCTAAATTCCCCCCGTGCAGAAAGTTTAAAAAGTTTGTCGAAGCTTTCTTGTTTAAACACCGAAAAGGTGGTGTTAGCATGCGTCAACTTCAGATGGATGCTACTTTGAGTTATAGAACTATTACGAGTTCCCCATACCTGATTCATCTTGTGTCTGAATCTGACTTAGACGTTGATGTATCCTCTAACAGCTGTATTAGCTTGATTAGTCATCATTGATTAATTCTGGATGTGAGTAGGGTAAAACATGTGTACGCCTTTTCTCCTGACGGTGTAGCATCCGATACGCCTTTTCAATGGCATTTTGTGCAAGATTTTATTTCACTTTTAACGTTTATCCCAAATCATGAAAAAAAATTGTAACCATCAGCTTAAATTACACTGAATGAAAGAACATCCAGACCCTTTAAACTAGTTTGGATTCGCTAACACAGTAATATTTCGGTCATTCCCTGCATATCTACATGATTTTGGGCAACTGAATCTGGGTAAAAACGTGACACCGCTCCTTTAATAGCTTTAAAGGACAACAAAACGGAGAAAATACAGCAGCAAAACCAAATCAGCTCCAGAATCACTAAGCTCATCACAAACAAGTTTAATGTGTTCCAGGGTGGAGTTTTCCTTTAGGTAACGCAACAAGCAGGCACAAACGTGGAGTTCTTTATATCTGTATTAGGAATCTGTTTGAAACTCAGGACTTGGAATCACTATTAGAGGTTAAAGTTCTGTGTTGGTCGGTCAATAAAATGCATGTTATGTGAATTGCGTCGTCCTTTTGTTGTAGTGTATTTATATACTGTAATTATTACACAAACTGTATATTAGCTGTTTTTCCTCTTAACAGTAAGCAGCACCGAAAAACAGTACACTTCTAATGTTATTCATCCCAGGAGCGTTTCTCAGGCCGCACAGTTTGGATAACACACAGTGTCTGACACATGGAAAGAAGGAAGTGAAATGTCAGGACACAGCAGCCAGTGTTTGCCCCTCTGGCACTCTGCAGTCTTTTTCTCGCAGCCCACAGCAAGTGACCTTATGTGTGTTTGGTTTAACAAAAGATAAATTCAACCAAATCCCAAACTATTAGAACTGATTAATAAACTGTGGAGAAAAAAAATGCCTTTTTTATGCACACTATTCTTAAAGGGGCCCATTCACATCTCAGGCTTTTAAATACACGGATATCTCTTGGAAATAAAACGGAATCGGCCACAATGTCTTTCTGAACATCGCCGTCTTTGCTATTTCTCTTGAACTCATCTGCCTTTTTATTTTTATTACAGGGTGATCACGCTAGAGGTGTGATAGTGACTGAGACATGAACGTTTTGCAGTTTCTTTGTAATTTCTGAAATTCTCTTCAAGATGTTTGGCGACTCCACAAGCAAGTGAATATTGTGCGGCTTAAACACAAACATCATGCAACAATTTGTGACTGACTTGCGAGTAACTTACGATTGATTTGCTGATGTTTAGCGAGAAAAAGCAAATCTGTGACAAATCAGTGGCGTTTTGTTCTCTTGTTGTCCTCAAGCTATTAGCTTAATATTTACGCATTGTTATCGCAAATAAAATACGAATGATGACAAAATACGCAGAATATGGCAGATGCCAGCAAGTCTCAAACTTTGATCAAACTTTCTGCATGGAAGTTTCTCATGGAAGAAACGTGTTGCTTTTCATTGCAAACAATGGACAAATAATTTGCAAACAAAATGACAACTTTGTGACCTTCTCGCAGCATGTGCGGACTGGTCAAGAAGAATTTGAGACTACTCCACGTCAGAGGCTCAATTTGCGGAAATTTCAAACGTTTTACATTTTTTGTAATGAGTTCACAAACCAGGCGACCACAATGCGATGCCGCGAATGTCGTGATACAAATTTGAGAACATTTTGAGAATTACAAGCAACAACTGCAAATTGCCATTCACATCAGTCACTTTTCTATCGCACCTCTAGTGTGATCACCCCCTGAACACTTGAGCTCAGACCTTTCCACTTTCTATGCAGTCGCGTTACTGTTATTGTAAACAGACACAGTACCAAAGCAAGATGTAAAACAGGTGAATAAGAGATACTAAACCAGTGAGCTGGGAGGTTTCACCTGGAAACCAAAACAACCTTACAATGGAGAATAAAACACAACGGTGAAAGTGCACCTATAATTCACTCTCATAGAGACTTTAAACTAAATCATCCGCAGCAATTAGGGAATCTACCCATCTATGTCGTCTTAACCTACAATTATCCGCTCGGTAATATAATCCCTTTCTCACATCAAAGTGAGATTTGTTTGAGACAATCCTCTTAAACTAATCAAAAGAATATCCTCAGGTTCTGTCATACTCATAGTGGAAGTGGAGGATGTACTCACATGCCCTATGACAGGAGTGTGGAAGCCCATTTCTATCACAAGATTTTTAAAAATTCTGCTTGTAAGTCATAACTATGAGATATGAGAAAATGATGAGATGCATAGTCATAACAATGAGGTACCAAGTCATAATGATGAGATGCCAAGTCATAAGTATGAAATGCTAAGTCAAAATTATGATTTAGCAAGTCATAATTATAAAAGGATAACTTGTAATTATTTGTTAGTAAGTCATGTATCAACATGTGTGGCTGGAGGAATGAGCAGCACCTTCCCATTCCTCCACGTTTATAGCTGAAGTGCCCTTGAGCAAGGCATCTGACCCCCAACTGGTCTCTGGGCCCTGCAACGTGGCCCCCCATGGCTCTGAGTGAGTGTGTGTGCTCACTCTGGATGGGTTAAACACAGAGGCAAATTCCCCCTAATGAGATTGATATTCATTCATGTTTTTTCTGAACTAATTAATCATAATTAGAGTCGCAGGGGAGGCTGGCGCCCATCTCAGCCGACTCTAAGCAAGGGCAGAGTATACCCTGGACAGTCCATTGTGGGGTTACATTAATACAGTATATCAAAGTCAAAATAAAATAATAATAACAGTAATGGCTGGCTGGCTGCCTCGTTTTTATTGGGCACACGTGGACATTTGTCCCAACGCGCTGCGTTCACAACACTTCAAAAAAGTGTTTAAGTTGCGTGCGTCAGCTAAATGCTTGACTGAAACTTCAAGGCAAGAGAAGCCACGTTCAGAAGAAAGTTAAAGGTTAAAGAACTGTTAAAACAGACATTAGAATCTGAATATAGCAGATACAGAAGACTGAAGAAACCTCATGACCAGAGAAATCTAATTATTATTTTATTTATTTATTACTAATTGATTTATTTTTTTATTAATTCTTAATTTGTTTGTGTTTTTATCTTATTTTGTGTTAAAAAACAAAGAGAAAATTTAACAACACAGCTTTTCTTGTGGAAAACCTGATGCGGCCCAGCCTCACCCAGACTCTGCCTCCAGTGGCCCCCGGGGTTAATTGAGTTTGAGTTCTTAATTTTTTTGACTTAGCATCTCATCAACTTTGCCTGTCAAAATGACTTACTAACTCATAAACATGGCTTAGCATCTCACAGTCCTGACTTAGCATCTCATAATTAAGACATACTAAGTCATAATAATGAGTTAGCATCTCTCAATTATGACTTAGCCTATCATAATTACGACTTAGCGTTTCCTACCTATGACATAGCATTTCATAAAAATGACTTAGCATCTCATCATCGACTGTGCCTTTCATAATGACTTACAAACTCAAACATGGTTTAGCATCTCACAGTCATGGCTTTGCATCTCATAGTTAAGACTTACTAAGTCATAATAATGAGTTAGCATCACTCAATTATGACTTCACATTTCATAAATACGACTTAGCATCTCCTTATTGACTGCCTGTCATAATGACTTACTAACTCATAAACATGGGTTGGCGTTTCACAGTCACAACTTAGCATCTCATAATTAAGACTTACCAAATCATAATAACGAGTTAGCATCTCTCAATTATGACTCAGCCGGTCATAAGTAAGACTTAGCATCTCATCATCGACTTTGCCTGTCATAATGACTTAATAAGTCATAAACATGGCTTAGTAACTTTGTGTCTCATAATTAAGACTTGCTAACCCAGTTATGACTTTGCAGCCTCTCTTAAAAATGAGTAATAATCTAATAAACATGACTTTCATTATTATGACTTAGCCAACCTCGTAATTATAACTTACTAACTCATAATCATGACTTTTTTCCAGTGGCAGAAATTGGCTTCCATAAAGGTGAGACTTCTCTACTGCCCCTAGATGGGAATTTGCTTTATATATATATATATATATACATATATACATATATAGTATATAGTCCCTTAAAGCCTCATATGCCATCATGTCGTTCCGAGCCAGAGCCTTTCAATGAAAAGTAGAGGATACATCACTGAATAAATAAATAAACATGTTTGGAATAACACCAGTTGGCCTGCGGACCGGTTCATCTTCACCAAACCACCGTCACAAGCGGTTCTTTTTATTTATTTATTTAACCCTCTTTATCCTAAACAGACCCCAGAACAAGTAAAACAGGTTTGAGAGAAAGTAGTAAATTAATACAAAGAGAAAGCAGGCATGTCGGTTGCCATGGTTGCAGCGTGTAAACCATCAGTCAGCGTTTTTAAGGTGTTTGTGGAGGCGCGCGAGCTCATTATCCAGAACAATTCCCAGGTGTCCTCACCTCAACCGACAGGACTTGAGCGGCACATGCGCTCCACAAAGCACACTTACCGCAGTACAAGGAAACGTCGGGGGAAAGTTGAAAACCTGCAGCAGTGAAGACGCGACTGTCAGAGAAAAGCGGCTACGCGCGCATTTCCTCCACACCGGTGATATTCACCTCCACCGCTCAGCGACTGCTGCACCGCTCCGACTTCTCACGCTTCTGTTTCGGCAACACCGGGAAGACGCCCCGCCCACTCAAGAGCACGTTAGCCCCGCCCCGAGCCTCAACACCACGAGCAATCACCACGCCCCTTTGAAACACCACTAGGCCCAGAGTCCCAAAGAGGGAGAGTGTCAGAACAGTTCACCTGCAGTCAACAGTTAAAGGAGGGCATTCACCTCCCAGGCATAATAAATAAACATGATAGAAATAGAATAAAAGCTGTTTCTGAAACCTTTCACTTATTCCTGGCCACGAGTGTTAATCAGTTCTGTAGCTGGCACCATGATATTAGTAAACATCCCCATCTTTTTTTATTTCTCTTTAAGTCAGATGCCTTCTTACACTTCTCAACACTCTCGGATTTTTTCGCTTTCTAAGGATCAGTGCTGCACTGCCAAGTTATCGCATTTGGGCAAAAACATTTCTCGGGTTACGCGGCCTTGTTATTGTTTTTGTAAACAAACACAGAACCAAAACAAGATGTAAAACGGGTGAATAAGGGATACTAAGCCCGTGAGCTGGAATGGTTTCTCCAGGAAACCTTTATATTCAGCTAAAATGAACTGATAATGGAAGATAAAACACATTCACTAATGAAGAGGCACCTTTAAACTATAAAACAGATTCCAGGGACCCCTAAGGCACAGATTTATATCATGAAATCATTCTAAAACATTTTAAATAATATTTTTTGGTGACATCCAAATTTCTATACGTGACATTTCCTCAAAAAAAAAACACATTATATCTGCGATGACTTCAGGACCTCTAGCTTTGAACATGTGACACTGTGGTTTTTCAATACCACCAAAAATAGCAATTTTTTAAAACCTTCCTGTATTTATAATCAGTGTCTAATCTTTACGTTACCAGGCTGTCTTGCATTGTCTACGATGCCATGTCGCTGTCAACAGAGGGAATTCATCTTGTCTACCCAAAGAGATGGGTACTGTGAGTGGGCGGAGACACTAAATTATTCAGTGAATTAACCAATAATATAGAGTTATGTTAAAGTTTAGTACCCACTGGATATATCGCACAGCTAGCTGGTTGACCGCTTAAAATCCGGGCTGTTAAAATCCGGGCTGTTAAAATCAGGGCTGTTATTAGGCGAATTAAGTTCCTAGGGCACCAGCTGAAGGGGGGCACAGCCAACAAGAATTGTGTGGGGGTTGATGATTATTTTAATCCATAAAATATGTACATCACCACTCGCCACACAAGTCCCTATAAATAAATGATTACGAGAAGGCATTAGAATTATCACATTAACAATAGCAGGATTTATATACATTTCTGAAAAAATGAACAGACCACTGCAAATGTATCTCTGCAGCATTTTCCTGCTAGAAACCCAATCTTTAGAACAGAATCAAGCAATTTTTCTTTCAGGATAATTTTGTACATGGCCTGACTCATGCAAAGACAAAAAACAGACAAAAAATAACCCCAGCCCAATTCCAGCCTTGCTAAAGCACCCTCAGATCACCACAAATCCCCCACCAAATTTGTGAAAGTGAATTTTTGGAAACAATGTTTTTGTCTAATCATTAGACAACTGGGTGATGGGAAAATCTAAAATTTGACTCATCAGAGAAAATGCCCTTACTCCAGTCCTCTAAGGTCAAATTTCATCCTGGTTCTTCTTTGCTTTTAATAATTTGCATGACTTCAACCCTAGCTAGTGGAGCCTGCTGTGTAATTAATGCAAGCTGATAGTTTCCCTTCTTTTTGTAGGTCACCTATGTAGGTAACCCATGTCATCCTATGGTTGATGAGTGAAGGAGTCGACGATCATCTTCGTCAATAAAGAGTTGTTTTCACCCTCAGCCAGTCTGTAACTTTGTTGTCCCCAGTGTCTGCTACTAGTCTGTGATCTTATGAACTGCCATCTTTGTAGTTTTGAGGATGGCAGCAACCCAATGCTGACTGTATCCTGCTGCCAGTAAAGCCAAAATTTAACCCTTCATTTTTCAACTCTTTTTGCACAACGAAAAGATATTTCAGTATTCCAATTAAATTTATGATATTTCTAGCACTGTTTCTGCCACTAAAATATATATTAATATAGAGGTGTGCTTGTGTTGGAATTCCACCACAGACACCACAATAAAATGGCTGCCATACACAGAGATGCTTATATTAAAAAGATAGGCTATTTTGTTTTTTAACCTGTTCCCCCTTCGGGTGCAGTGGAAGATTACAACACTGTTATTACCGTCATATAACTGTTGTACTCACAGATGGCTTTTGAATTCTCAAATATGCCTATTAGTCAACAGTAATACAGGAATACAGGAAAAACAGGAATAAAATCTGAAGTATCCTTAACATAATTTTCTAGCCTGTTATGACTCTAAATACCTCAGATCAATCAAACAACAATATAAAAGCGTCAAAGACATTATTTAACCTCCAAGAAGGTTGCTCAAAAATGCAGGTTTTGGTAAACAAAAATGCATTTGGAAACTAAACAGGAAACTGGAGGGGTTCCAAGGAGAGTGCCCACCCTTCCTGTTTGCTCCTCAGAGAACTGGGTCATTTCCAGGCATTTCAGATCTGAAATCTAAGAAAAATCTCCACTGGTCTACAAATGGCCATGTATAGATACGTTATGTTAACAGTGCGCCATCTAGAGGTGACTTAGGGATGGACAAAATCAGAAGTAGTAGTACTGCAAATACAAGGAGGTGTTCAGTGTCTACTACATATTAATATAGATTTTGTAAATGTAAAAAATTGTGGTTCTCCCTACAGGTTTGAGCACTGCCTGTTTTACAGTGTCTTTACAAGATTTCCTTTCATTCAGAATCAAGGAAATGTACTCGTCACCCAGAATCAGCTGAGATAGGCTCCAAGATCCACGTGACCCTTGTAAAGAAGTTCAGTTCTTATTAGAAAAAAAGACATCATGTGTAATAAATAAAATATCTAAAAAACATCCTCCACTAATTCTGGTGCCTATCTCAGCCGACTCTGGGTGAGGGAGGGGTGCACCCTGTACTGATTGCCAATCCATCACAGGGCCAACACACACACGCACAACCATTCACACTCACAGTGGGGCAATTTGAAACTGCAGTTGACGTAATGTGCATGTCTTCGGATTGTGGAAGACAACCAGGGCACCCAAAGGAAACCTGCACAAGCATGAGAAGGTATGTCAAGCAGGAGTCGGTTCCCATCGTTCACACAAATGAGCCGACTCACCAAGCCGACTCTTACGTCATCGACACGTTGCTGGAAATAGCACGCATGCGCGGTGCGGATTAACCTATCTGCCTAGCTAGCCCTAGCTTTTGTAATGGTTGCACGTATAAATATCAATGTGCGGTGTTTGGAGGTTAACTTAAACACTCATTTAGCTGTATATATGTAAAGAGAGGTATATAATGAGAGTTACTTTGGAAAAAAAAGTATTACCGGAAATATTAAAACCAGTAAAACACGTAACTAGCTAGTTAGCTTAGCTGCAGGGACACAGTGATGAAGTAATCAGATTTAAACGCTGTCAGGATCTCCAAGAGTCAGCTGTTTTAAAAGGTTATCCGTTCACTGAGGGCTTCTTGAGATCTCAGACATCACGGTTTCTTGACAGGACTGTCCTAATAAGAATGAATTAGGTATCTGTGTTTTGAAATGACACATCTATTGCTAAACACTGGATTTTGGGACTGGCTGATGTCAGGTTCACTCAGTATGATGGTGTTTAGGTCACATCAACCATCAGCTGTAGCTACTCCTGCATGCTTGTCTTGTTTATATTAATTATACTTCCTCCTTTTGATATCGCCTAATGAATAGTCTCTAAAATTATTTGTTAGTCATTATTGATCAATATTTACCATCCAGGACTGATCATTGGTGTAGACATCACCCAATTTGATCTGATCCACAGGAACCCATGGCATCAGAAGAAATGGAGGGCATGTGCTCTCTACCAGAAATGACTAACATTAAGGTAGAACCTGCGGTAACCCTCGGCGCAGTGGACGATGCCAGCGCCCCGAATGTGGCCATGGGCCCGAAATTCATCTTACCAAACCGCTTTGACATGAATGTGTGCTCACGCTTTGTCAAGTCTCTGAACGAAGAAGACAGCAAGAACATCCAAGACCAGGTGAACTCTGACCTTGAGGTAGCGTCAGTCTTGTTTAAAGGTAAGGCAAAAAGAGGGTTACAGCAATAGAAATCATTTCAGCTTCCTAGAAGATACCATCCCCACAAAACTGCCATGTGTAGAGTTTTTGGCCAGTCATCTCACGTCATTTTGTTAGCTGAAAGGATGGGGTTCCATGCCTTGGGAATTCTCTTGCCTTTCCCTTTGTCTTTTCCTGGAAGTTTATTAAAACCCCTGACATAACCAGCCCTCATGTGCCACTGTAGTGGCTGACACCATCTGAGAGGTATTTTTGTGCCCGTGGAAGCCTTGCGTCTTCCCTCTCACCGGCCACCGATGGAATAAGTCAATATTTTTCCCCATTTGCTCACCTATCTCAGGCTGCATCCCAAATTGAACCGTTCTCCATGTAGCCTATAACCCGCACTTTCATAGGATGTGTAATAATGACGTGCACCCTCACGAGTCAATTAATTAAATTAATTTATTTAAACTAATGTAAATAAATTACACAGCTACATTTTTTATATTACCATGTAATAAAAAAAAGAAAGAGAGAGAGAGCTGCCTGCTTGTGAGTTCCCAGCTGTTAACAAAACACAGAAATATAGAACTTGGTGAGAAATTGCTGGTCTAATGATGTGGAAAGGA
>JBCNYG010000005.1:21996615-22007074 GCA_039654305.1 Porochilus rendahli | reverse complement strand
CCCCGCGACCCTAATTAGGAATAAGCGGTTCAGAAAATGAATGAATGAATGAATGAATGAATGAATGAATGAATGTATTAATCCCACAAGGGAAAATATTGCCGCTGCATTTCATCCATCCAAAATGAGCACATACATGTAAACAGTGAGTACACACACAATCGGAGTAGTCGGCTGCCGCACACATTGGGGTGCTTGGAGAGCAGTTGGGGATTACGGTGCCTTGCTCAAGGGCACTTCAGCCATGAAAGGTGCAGGAAGGGAAGGTGCAACTCACCCCCCCCACCGCCACACATTTATCTTGCTCGTTCAGGAATTGAACCAGCAACCTTTCGGTCCCAAAGCCACTTTTATAACCATTAGGCCAGGGCCCCTGTAGCTATATATATATATATATAAAATCCTGAGTCGAGTTTCCATAAGACAGTGCTCAATACAGCGAAGTAGAGCTAAATATGTGGTATGAGGGGGAAAAAAGTAACTGACATAAACAAAGGACTATAATTTCATCCCTACAAGCCTGTTTCGTGGTTGCCCACTTAAATAAATCCCCTGATGAGTGGCCAACCACGAAACAGGCTTGTAGGGATGAAATTGTAGTCCATTTTTCCCCTCATACCACATATATATGTGTGTGTGTGTGTGTTTGTCAGTTACTGTATGATCAATAATTGTACTTTTATTCAAATTGTTTGTCATTCCTGAAAAAAAAAATGGAAATGAAGTTTCATCAGGAGGCCGACGAGAACCGTGTATATGTAAAGTAAGAATATGGAATAAGAGCACGGATGCGACAACAAAGTTTAGCTCTGATTGGTCCACTATCTCGGGGTTTCTTCTCTGAGGCTTGTTCCTTGGAGCAAGCGTTTGATGGAAATAAATGCCTAATTAAAAAAAGAAAAAAATTCTTACTATCAGGTAGTTTGATTCCAAATGCTGTTGCTTTCTGTGGAATAAGTCCGGAGTTGATGGAAGAGTCGGCTAGCAAGGGATAGCAGGCTAACCTTAAGCAGGTGGGTTATAAGGGAGTCTGAGCCGGTAGCCACACTGCTGCTTTACACATAGTGCTTATGATACCGTCTTCTGTCATCAGCAGCACGATACCCCAGTGAGTACAGGCCGGTTCGTCAGAGCAGACTGATAAAGTCGAGTTTGGTGTATTAAAATTAATAAATATAAGAAATGTAGTTTTATTGTGCTTTTGTATGCTGTTCCCATGTGGTATATACTAAAACACATTATAGATCAGAGTATAGTACCACATTGGATGTGTTTAGATGATGCATAACATAAAAACTTTATGTCCAGGTGTAAATAAATCTAAAATGTTGCTTTCAGATACATTTTTAGTTATCACTATCATTTTATTTTGTTTGCCTGCTATGGAATTTTTCAGCTCTGTCCATTCACCAGCTTGCAGCACAAGGAGAGATGATCTACTTAGCCAGCAGAATAGAACAAGGTACAGCTCTATAATCATATCGAATTAGTTCTCATCTATTAAAAATGCTTTACCTCAGCTGTCGTACACTAGTTGGAGAGAGTCGTCCTGTCATGATTTACACTCGTCTGTTTTTGTTTGCCAATCAGAGGCAGCAATAAACCTGCAGGATGAAGAGGGCTTCACACCGCTGATGTGGGCTGCAGCTCACGGTCAGATTGCTGTAGTGGAGTTTCTACTGCAGAGTGTGAGTGCGATAAGCGTTAAAGCGACAACACGTCATCGCTCTGTCATCCACCCCAGTCCTGTCTATGAATCTTTAAACTTGTCCCTGATCAAAGTGGGTACATTTGAACTTTGAACTGAACTCTATCTCACCAGTACTGTATGTGCAAATGTATATGGACACTAGACAATTACACTTGAATACGGAAATTTCTCAAACTGTTGCAACGAACGTTGAAATAAAATATCTTCGCATGACGTCCTTGATGGGAATGAAGTAGCCGAAACCTGTTCCAGCATGACGGTGCACAAAGTGGCTCCATGAAAACATAGCTTGCCCATGCTAGAATGGAAGAACTTGGGTGGTCTACGCAGAACCCTGACCTAATATCCAGTGAGCATCTTTAAGATGAACTGGAAGACTGACTCTCGTCCAACATCAGTACTTAACTTCATGAATAAGCTTGTGGCTGAATGGGCACAAATCCACATAACCAAGTGTTAAGGTCTAGTGGAAATGTTAGTGGAGGTTATGACAGTCTGTGTGCAAAATATATAGGCGTGTAGGGATATGTATTGTTTTAGCTTGAGTTCAAGGGGTTTTACAAAAATATATCATTGGTTTTTTTTTTTTTTTTTAGAGTCACAGCGTTTTTACAGGCTCAAAAGTAATTGGACAATTGACTAATAGACAGTTTTATGGCTGTTTCTGGATTATTTCATGACCTAGATAAAGAAAAAAGGTCTTTGGACAGTGTATTAAGGTTCCTTTAAACAGCGGACAAACCCAAGTTCAACACTTGGAATCAACTCAAAGTCCTGGCCAGACACTGTTTGTATATAAAATACAGTATCTACAGCAAACTAACGTCGTTTTTCTTTTCCTTTTTTAGGGTGCAGACCCTCACATTTTGGCTAAAGGAAGAGAAAGTGCATTATCACTGGCCTGCAGTAAAGGCTACACAGATATTGTGAGAATGCTCATTGACTGTGGTGTGAATGTCAACGAATATGACTGGGTAAGAAACTACAAAAATTATATTAACACCTTATTAACTTTGAATGTTCTCATCCAGCGAAGAAGTTTTGTCTGCTCTAAGGTCATTTGTAAGCTGTGTACTTTGTCTAAAATCAGAAAACGAATATCCAATTTAGAAAATTTAGTTCTCAGAGGAACTTCTGGTCTACCTTAGAACTTGAATGATACCAAACTGCATTAAAGGCACAGATGGTAACTTTTTGGAAAATCTATTAGCAGAATGTAAGTATATCGTCAATAAACTATTTTTAAAAAGCCGTAATCCGTAACTTTAAAAAAAAACAACATAATCCGTAATTTAAAAAAAAAAAAAAACAATGTTGATTTTTCATATCCTTAGAATAAGATGTATATATATATCTACGTGAGGAGCACGTCCCTAGTTATGGAGGTCGCCATCTTGCACCGCCATGTCTCTGTAGTAGCCCAGAACCAAAGAGAAGGGGTGGGGAATTAAATTTCAGTTTGTTGCAATCTGGAACCTCACCTCTTTTGCGGGTTACCGATATTACACCATACCTTAAAGGAAAAAGTAACAAGGGATGTCTAAAATGACTGCATCTCTAACTTTATAACCTTCAGCTACACATTGCAATCATACTACATTCCCGATTCAGAAAAAAGTTGCAGTCTGCAGGTATTTTAGTGTATAAAGGCAAGGGTACAAGCCTAAGCTAAACATCCATCATCTCTTAGACAGCACTGCATCAAGAACCTTCAGTTACCATGCCAACATTTTTCAGATTTGGGGTTATATGTCCTAATCTTACTGTGAATAAGAATTAGATTTAGGCTGACATTTTAATGGTATGTTAATTTATATATGTGAGCCGCTCCAGCAAGTATGTTGAAAAAGAAAGAGTTCCATGACCAAGTTGTTGTAAAACTATAGAAGTATCCACTTATTTCAAAGATTTTCAAACTGTTTTTGTGGTAGCTCAGGGTATTTTCTCATTATCCATATTCACTCTCCCTACTTACACTCCCAGAATCTAGGGATGTGTAGGGGTTGTAGAGAAATTTTTAGTTTCCTCCCCAATTTAATTTACTCTGTAAAGCTCCTTTGCGACAATGTCGATTGTAAAAAGCGCTATACAAATAAAACTGAATTGAATTGAATAGAATCATATAACGCTAAACCAATTAGAAGCCTCAAAACAGACATGACTGTGTAAATAGAACTCATCTTTTGTTAGGAAGACCCTAGTACGATGGCGCTGATTGGTCGAGAGCCGGATCCATTTAGTTTATGGATGTTAGTGAGTTTCAGATGCGGCCATTCAGAGACTGGATCTGTGACTGTAATTGCAATTTTTTCAAAAGTATCATTTCCTGAGTCGTGACATACAAAGTGGTCTTACTCTGTCAGTTTTCATGCTATAATCATGTATTACATCTCATTTTCAAGCAGATTAATTTCTCTTTCCAAAGATATCAATACCAGTATCTCACATTTCCTACTTAATCCGTATTATGCTGGAGGGGGTCATGTATATACACTATAGTATTTACTTCTAGCTAATGTATGAAAAACACCAAAGCATCTATGATTGACTCAAGGCAGGCTAAGAAAAATTAAAAAGAAGAACTACTCCCGTGAAATAAGAAATTTGTGCTATTATGCTACTATCACTATATTAATCATGTTTATTCTTCTCACAGAATGGAGGAGCTCCTATACTTTATGCGGTGCATGGGAACCATATCCGCTGTGTGGAGCTACTCCTGGGTAAGAGCGCAATACCTTTAGCCTGGATAGCACTTTTTAATGACAAAATTGTGCGCTAGGCTTTGAACACAGTATGTTTTCTCCTTCAAATAGAGAGTGGAGCTGACCCAACCATGGAGTCCGACTCCGGCTTCAATGCTATGGACATGGCAGTAGCAATGGGCCATAGACATGGTAATGACAATTTAAAAAGTTACTAACAATAGGCTTGAATACAAATAAATTTAGTTAGAAATTCGTTGTAGTAAGAAAAAAATTATAAATGTCTGTATTTTCCAAACTTTTTAAAAATTTTTACTATAACATATAGATATATTGAATAATTATGCGAATTCTATTAAATAGTCACTATGGAATTATGGGTCGTTTATTAGTTATGAAACTAATTATTTTATATAAATTAGCTGGTGTTCGTTCAAACCATCACCATTAACTGGTAATGATGGATTCTTGACTGTTACATACTTTTGCCACTATACCTACAAATATGTAATTTCAATGTTGGCTCAGTTTTTTTTGCCCAGGAGTATACGTATAAAATACAAATTGGGTATTCATAAAAACATTTAAATTTGTTGATCCATGGGTTGTTAATTGGTTAAATATCTTTCTACATCAGAGAAACCAGAGTTTAGTAGTTGACAGATGCTGTACTAGATATGTTTCTATAAATTGGGGCATGCCTCAGGGGACAGTCCTTGGGCTGATCCTCTTTTCTATATTTTTTAAAGATTGTGCAGACTGCATCACACTTGGCATTCCAATCAAGGTAAATGTTAGTCTGGATGATTCTAGAGTTGAATTTTGCAGTTAATTTCTACTAGAGGTTATTTATATGTAAATTATTGTGAGAAAAATTACTTACTAGAGGACTAACTAACGAAAATCATTCTTGATCTGCTTGATATGTTTCAGCTACATACAATTAGGTATTATAGTTCAGAGAAAAAAAGGTGAAAGCTGGTGATTTCATCTTAAAGGTAGAAATTGTGATGAAATATGGATATAATGAATAAGATCAGTCGTTTCATTAAGATGAATTGTATCTGTGGATAAACATAGGACAGTCTCAGGCAGCGTTTAACTGCAATTGGATTGTTTTGTTTTTTTGCTGCACCCAAAAGATGGGTCTAAGATCAGAAGGTGAATAGAAGACTATGGATCAGAATTTTACCGTTTCAGTGGGATATGTTTGCTTTAAACCAGTGACCCAATGATGACATCAGACTGTTGCATTCTTTTTTGCCAACCTTGTTCTTCAGCTTCTTTCAGTTGTTGTTTGTTTTAGTAGTTTCTCCTTTCAGTGTCCTTCTCAGGGGTAAAATGTATTCTTACTTAGGTCTAATAAGCAACTAGACCAGAATTAAACCCTGCTTGCATGTTGTACGCCCCCGAGGAACTTCATCATGCAGCAAGATATCAACTTAAAATGCATTGCCATCACAACAGAAGACTCTCATCATAGAGGGAAGGAAAGAAGTAGGTTTTTGGCTCTGAACCTTGTGATCCATCCTGATGTGCTGCTGCTGATTGGAGTTCTCATCTTAGAAGCCCCTCCCTCCTGCTGATTCTCCATATGGACCTAAATATAAGATAAATGAGGATGGGTTTTCCTTTTGAGTCTGGTTCCTCTCAAGGTTTCTTCCCCGAGTCGTCTCAGGCAGGTCGCATCAGGGTTTAAAAAGAAATGTTCGTATTCGTAAATTGTAATTATTTTCTAAATTTTCGACAGTGTCCGTGGTAAAAATCACTGTACAAATACATTAGCATTGAATTTAGACTGGCCTAATATGTCCACCTCACAGCAAGGTTTCCCCTGGGTTCTCTGGTTTCCTCCCACGATCTAAGGACATGCTAATTAGGCTAAACGGGCTGTTCCAAATCGACCCTAGGTGTTGGTGTAAATGGTTTTTGTGTGTGTTGGCCCTGCGGTGATCTGGTGAGCTGTTCAGGGTGTACCCCACCTTCACCCAGTGTCGGCTGAGATAGGCACCAGCCTCCCCACAATCCTAATAGGATTAAGCAGTTCATCAAAGGAGTGAGTGGACCAAGTGAGCATGATTGAGTTTAGGTTTGGATTTGACTTGAGTAATGATTCTTCGTGTCCACTTTTCGGGGTCACCCGGAACATAGGTTTCCTTTTGAGAGTTTTTGAACTTTTTTCAGTCTCAAGTCATATTAGCATTTATTATTTAATTTATTTATTATTATCCTGGGTTTACACTGGGTCCATGAGCACCAAGATTTATGACCATACTTGTGCACATGTGGTGTGTGTATATAAATGAGGCTGGAAGAATTGAAGAGCTGAAACTTGAAGGAATCGCGTTCTATGAGTTCTATGACTCCCACATTCCATCATGAATGGCGTCAAATTGTAATAATCGTGACAAAAATTTTGCCACGACCATCACGTTTCCACCAAGTTCCCTCAAGATCATCATGATGCAATCACCCCCCACGTTGATCACGGTTTTCTTACCTTGTGGCCTCATTGTAAAGCCAGGGTTAAAGGTTGTTGTATTGCTACAAGCATCATGAGAATAAAATTTACATGAGTTGGTATTAATTTATAAAACATACCTGGAGCATGTGATGGTGGAACATTTCCTTCGGTATTTATCTCTACTGAATCATAGCTAGGAAACTCAATGCTTTGTTCACTCAAGCAAAGCAATAACTTCTAATAATTCTGTGCTACACTTCCAGTTCAGCAAGTGATGGAAGCTCATCTACTGAAGCTGCTGCAAGGAATCAAAGAGTGACTGCAACTGATCGAGGAGCGAGGACACCGGCAGAAGACGGTTTAGCGCTGTGGAGATCAGCTATGAGGAAACAGATCAGCGTTGTGCATGTTTACATTAGGCTGAAACTCATGAAGCTAATTTACTCATCCAGTTCATTCTTTTTTAAGCTACATGTTACTGTATGAAATTGTGCACTGTAGATATTTTAGTTGTGTGGTCTTGTGAAAATATAGTGTCCCCTTTATTAAGGGTTTCTAGAAAATAACAGCTCTCTAATAAAAGAGTGAACACAATGTTGGGCTTCACTGTGATTTGTCACGGACTCATTCACTGAACCGCTTAGTCCTACGATTAGGGTTTCGGGGAGGCTGGAGCCTATCTCAGCTCACACAGAGTGAAGACAGGGTACGCCCTCAACATCACTCACACCTAGGGGTGACTTTGGAACAGCTTATAAGCCTGCTATGTTTGGTTTGGACTGTGAGAGGAAACCAGAGGATTCTCCAGGACCAGGTTTGGAGTAAATTGTAGTAGTTTCCCTACACCAGAACTGGTTCTAGCATGACAACCCTCCCATGCACAAAGCATGGTCCGCACAGAATACGCTCACCTGTATTCTGCCAAGATAGGCAGAGTTGTCAAGAGTAGCTGCATAGCCGTCAGCATGTTTCTGCCCTGCGATGGCCTGGCGAGCTGTCCAGGGTGTAGTCTGCTGAGATGGCCAGCCTCCCCGCGACCCAAATTAGGATTAAGCGGTTCGGAAAACGAACGAATTAACTATCAGGGGATCTTTATTCACTCAACAAAAATAGAAACGCAACACATTTTTGCTCCCATTTCCCATGAGCTGAACGCAAAGTTCTAAAACTTTTTCTATGTACACAAAAGGCCTATTTCTCTCCAATATTGTACACGTGTTAGTGAGCACTCCTCTTTATTTTTGCCAAGATAATGCATCCGCCTCACTGGTGTGGAAGATCAAGATACTGATTAGACAGCATGAATTTGTGGCCAGCCTAAGGCACACCTGTGCAGTATTTATGCCGTCAAATCAGCATCTTGATACGCCACTCCTGTGAATATTACACAGATTTGTGAAGAATGAGAAAAATGGGTGTTTTGTGTACATAGAAAAGGTTTTAGATCTTTTTCAGTTCATGAAAAATGGGTGCAAAAACAAGTGTGGCGTTTCTCTTTGTTGCGTAGTGCAGTCTGATTGGAAAACATATTGGACATGGTTATACAATTTGACCAAGATTTTATTGATAGTCTTAGTGTACACAGGAATACCTTTTACAGATCCGCACAACCTTATGAAATAAACGGAGCTCCACAACCAAGATAACCAGCAATTACCCTAAAACGTCAGTGTTTATGAGCCATGTCCGCTTGCATACATTCACCCATTTAGCAGTTAAAAGCAAACAAAAGCTACACCGTTAACTAGAACCGACTATAAATATTTTTGTTACTTAAACAATTCAACCTTAACGGAATATGCTGAAAAATGTTTAGTTACACATCATTCATTTAAAAATAAAATAAGACAAGACAGTGCTGTATTTATTAAGCTCACCAATAGCAAATGTTTATTTCCAGATGTGGGTTTCAGCTAGGCCGCAAAGGAGAGTCTCAGTAACAGGGAGAGATGGGTAGAATGCTCTGGGGACCGCACACACCACACTACAACACTGTGCGGTTAACACACTCCTCACACACTCAGCTTGGAAACAGGGGGAACACACCAGTGCATGAGAGAAAGAGGGAGAATACAGATCGCAATACATTTTAAAAATAAAAAAAATCAACTGCTCAAACGGGGGAGGAGAGAGTCCCATGTGACCCAGCTGAGTATGGAGATTGTGAATGTCCAGCTCTCCTTTTGCATTAGTTAGCCTCGTCCTTTGAAGCCTCATCGAAATTCTCCACAAGATCTGCAAACAATGGAAAGGAACAAAATGAGATTTGCCTTGACATACATGAGACATGAGGTCACTGGGCTGAGGAAACAGGACTGAAAAAATATTCAGGATCCACTCAGCTGTGATGCCATCAGCCCCCCGTCAGAATTACTACATACCTTGGATTCATTTATTACAAATTCCAGTGTGTGAACACTGTGTTCGCCTTAGACTTTTTAAAAGAAGGTTTAAGTACAACCAGCTTTCAGAGCTCAAATAATCCGGGCTACATGTTGGACTGTGATGAAATTTTCTTATGTGGTTTGTATTTTATGGTTTCACCCAAATGAGGATGGGTTTCCCTCCTGAGCCTAGTTCCTGTCAAGGTTTTTTCCTCGTGTCAACTGAAGGAGTTTTTTCTCGCCACTGTCACAGCAGGCTTCTCATTAGGGATGTGTAGGGGGTTGTAGAGAAACTTTTAGATTCCTCCCCAATTTAATTTTACAATGTAAAGCTGCTTTGCGACAATGTCAATTGTAAAAAGCGCTCTACAAATAAAACAGAATTGAATTGAATTATATAAATGTATGCTTAAGTATTTAGTTCAGCACATAACTGGGTGATTAGTGTCTGAGAACACGAACAATGTTTTATCACTCACTAACTCACTCATTTGCCTACTCCTGTTAGGGTTGCATGAAGGCTGGCACCTATCTCAGCCGACACTGGGCGAAGGCAGTATACAGCTTGAACAGCTCAGCAGGCCATTGCAGGGCAACCATACACTTACACCTAGGGGCAATTTAGAACAGCCTTATTCACATGATAGACAAAAAACCAGATCACCCGGAGGAAACACACAGAAGAATTAGGCAAAAGTGCTATCCACTATGCCACTGTGCCACCCAGAGCATGAATAATGTCTCGAGTTGATTTCATCTTTAACTCTACAGAAAATCTTTTCAGTTGAACTCTACAGCATGTTTCTTATTAAAGTACAGGAGTACAGGAGGAAGTGCCCTGGAGCCCATCAACTCACTTCCGATCAACTTGCTGATGAACATCCATATGATGTTATTCAATTACAGTACACACTTCAGTCTTATTTACTGTTTTCATGTTTCTTGGTTTCCTTAGTTATTTCCTTTCTTGTGGTACTGGTGGAACCATAATGCAGAGAGACATTGTTTAAGTAGATAAGCAGGACAATTGCAGTCTATGATATATTACAGTAGCCTAAATATTGTGTGTGTGTGTGTGTGTGTGTGTGTGTGTGTGTATATATATATATATATATATAGCCCTGCGATGGCCTGGCGAGCCGTCCAGGGTGTACCCCGCCCTCGCCCAGAGACGGCTGAGATGGGCGCCAGCCTC
>JBCNYG010000005.1:21885352-21896805 GCA_039654305.1 Porochilus rendahli | reverse complement strand
GTTTTATTTGTATAGCACTTTTTACAATTGACATTGTCACAAAGCAGCTTTACATAGTAAAATTAAATTAGGGAGGACTCTAAAAATGTCTCTACAACCCCTACACATTTCTAATGAGCAAGCCCGCACGGAAAGACAATGTAAAATTCTCACACTACCCCCACAGCTTCACCGAGCACAGGCTCCTATTTAAAGCCTTCTTGCATTCTCTTTTTGGGAAAAGTTATGCAATCTGTCTTACAAACTATGTATAAACATTTTGAGAAGAAGCGGTCTGCTAGTATTCCATCAATATTGAAGTTGCCAGAGTTACCAGATCTCAACTTAACTGAGCTGTTGGTGAAGCAGCTTGACCGAAAGAAGTACCTGTCAAGCCAGTCCAAAATTATTATAAATTAATTTCATATGATTTGGGTCCTGGCATACCCAGCATCCTCCTCCTCTTCCTCCTTGGTTCTTTGGAGTGCTTCCTCTTGGAGCTTGCTGCCAGGCTCCTCCTCCCCGACCTCTTCCACGTCCTTGGCTCCATCCTCTGTTCTGAAACGGATATTGCTGGACATGGGGATACATTGGCATAGGTGGGATGAATATGCTTGCATAGGTTGTATCACGGCTATGGGTGGTGGAATTAATGGAGTAGGCTGGGTTGCTGGCTGTACTGTCACCTGAATAACCATTACGCCAGCTTGTTTTGCTGCATTCTTTTTTTCTCTCTTTCATTCCGTGCTTTCTTGTTTATTACGAGCTAATTCACTCAATCATTTATTTGCGTTGCGCGACTGTTCACTGCATCCAGCGGCATATTGAGCTGTGCTTTCACCGTTGTGGTCAGATGCATTATTTCTTCCATGTAGTATTCTCCTTCCTTCTCAAAGTCATCCCAACTTCCTTCAGATCTTTTGCAGCTCCGGATTGCTTGGTCATAGTGTTCCTCTCGCTTGACATATCTTTCCCCAAGCGACTTTCAGGTTTTTCTGCATTCCTGCAGTTTCTCTGCAAGATTTCCCGTTTTCAGATGGCATGTGCCCATGCTTGATTACTCCTGCTGCACCCTCCTCATATGTTTGCAGGTTTATCATGATCTTGGAGTACCTCTCCTCCTGTCCTGTCTCTTGGTGCCCTTCCATTGTTCCGCTATCTATCGTTTCACTGAACACTGCTGCCCCTGTTCCGTTCTCTGTAAGATTGAATAACTGCCCTTGAATTGTCCTCCCATTATTTCCAGTCGTACGTCTTGTGTCTCCTTCTTTTAAGACGAATGGGTATATTCCTGCTATATGTGAAGTAGGTACATCTCTATGTGGGGGTGGCTTTTCCTGCTCCTCAAATTCCTGTGCTGGTGGGGCTGACGGCTTCTCCCTTTCTCTCTCTTCTTGTAACTTTGTTTCTCTCAAACCATTCTCCATGCTTCATCTTTACATATTTCTCTACAATAAACGTTCCTGCTATCAGCCATTGCAGCTCTCCCTATGTTTGATCATTCCATTTTCTCATATGCTTTTTAATATCTTTCTTTGCCTCGTTGTGTTTTAACATGACCACCCCAGCGGGTGTGGTTGGTGGTTCCTCCTTACTCATCACACCCCTGTCTAGCTCTATACTCAGTACTTTTTATGATCTAGGGAAGGAAACAGCTGCATCACCTGGTTGATTTTTCTAAGACAGTTGTGCAAAACTCTAAACTGTTACTGCCGGTAGCAGTGGGTTTCTTCCACTGTGATCTGCTAGCGAGTTTATATCCTCTTTGCAATGAGACTGAGCTCCACTTTGCAATGGTCTTTCCCACACCAGCCTATCACCCTCTGTGTAGAGGTCTGGTATATTGTCAGACACTGATAATGTTACACACGCACTTTGTGGATCAGGTTGTTCTAATAACTTTTTCAATATCGGGCCTACTAAACTGGGTTTCCAGAGTGCTTGGAGTTTATTCTCCCACTGTGTATCAGGGCATTGGTGTTTTAATTCCTCCAATCCTTTCCACTCTGTTAACTGCCATAATTTGATACTTAATCTGTCTTATGTCTGATATGATCGTTCTCGTTTCTTGTTTCTACTAAACAGTTTGTTAAAAAAATTAGTTCTAATTCCTTCTGTCCCTTCTAAAAAAAATTTCTCGGCATCAGTTAACTAAGTTATCATTTCATTATTATTTCTAAGTTATAGTGCTATTATTTTAGTTTTAATTCCTGTTTTCTGACTATGTATTTCTGATCACTGCTGGTTTCACAGTTACTCTTTCTTCTTTGTGTGTATGCTTGTGTGAGACAGGCTTTCCCCCTTATGCACAATGTTGTGTGTGCACTCTTTGCTTTATACTGGGGAGCTACTAGATCTAGTAACAGCAAAGTCTCAAAGAACAGCTGGTCTTGAGGGCTGATCAGATTGTTTACCAACAAAGTCACATTCAATTCAGAAATCATCAAATTCCTTCGGGGCTTCACTCTCTTTTATGCACATTGGAGCCTTGACACCACTGATAATGTTACCTGTCCAAATTTTTTAGGTTATCATCTTTGGCCCTTCCCACATATTTCTTAATTTACCTTTATTTTTTAATTTTTCTGATCACGCCCCCATGTTATCTAACCTTGTGTTCGGTATGATCTTATTTCTTTATGTCACTGCCTATATTTCTTATTTAATTTCCCCTTATTTTCAAGATAATTCAGGGTTTTTATAAAAAAAAAAAAAAAAAGAAACCAAACATGGCGCTCCCCTTTATAAGCGCCTTCCCCATGTTCTCTCTTCATCTGGACTTTGCTCATGCAACTGATCAGACGTCCTTCTCTTGCTGTGCTCTGCACTTCAGTTTTCCACTGGTCCCCTTCTAATTTTTCTAGGGTTTAACCCAGACCCACGTTTCCTGCTTCTCAGCCTCCCAAACTCCACCTGCCACTCAGGACCAGTCCACCCCGGTGAGCTATTGGGATTTTTTCCCACGGGCCAAGTGTGTTTCCCCAAGCTTTTTAGGGGGGTATTCTCCCCCTAATTTATAGTAATAAATTTTACTATTACAATATTTTATCTCAAAGTGTGGTTATTTCACTGGTAGACGCAGGTCCATGGCTCTATATGATTAAACATTAGTCTACACAGCTCATTTATTTTATAACTGAGGATCTTACATGCTAAACAACTACATGTATTTTAATGGTAAATCAGGCAGAGTACATAAATGCTGATAAAAAAGTTATATAGTTCCTCAAAGCTAAGTCACAGAGTATATGTTCTACTTGATAACATGATATAGTATGTAAAGATTACTTCACACAGGATACATGTTTTTCTCGACAACCCCAAACTGCTGTGCTATTAAAGTTATATAGCACGTGGTTAATGATCACCGCAGAGACTGCAGTGACATGTTCTAATTGATAAAAAAAAATTCTAACCATGCGATTTGCAAATAGGAACTTTGTCACAGCAACTTGTCATGCGTGCTGTATGTTGAAGGTTTCCAAGTCCTTGGGGATCATCAAGATCCTGATGGAGCTGAGACAAGAATGATCCAGTGAGTGGAGTATGTCCAGCCTTTTTGATGCTTCTCAGAGTCTGAATGTTGGTAGGAACATATGTAAAAAGTAAATAATAATAGCTGCTGTTTTGTATTAGTCAGATAGATAAACAATCCTTTTGTTTTAGTGCATTACATCAGATCATAGAGTTTAATCAACAGGTGTGCATATTTAGCACACTTGCTGCTTGATGTGTAGAAAGTTGACGTGTGCATTTTGAAAGTGTTGGGACAGGTATACAACATGGGGGAAAACATTGGCCTGAAGGGAAACCGCTGCCAAAAATCTGTACGTGGCAATTCCTTTTGTTCGTTAATGACATCTGCCTTTTTTTCCAAGGCTCCAAGGACTGTGCTTAGGCTCCTCTGAAGGGTCTCAATGGGCTTATGCTGTATATCTTTCATTTCCTGGAATTACTGCAGGTAATGATTATTTGTGAATAGCCAATGGTAGCTACATTACTTTTAAATGACTATTCTACTACTCCAGTTGGGACACTGAGTACACAGAGTCAGATGGTTAGTTTACTATCTTTATTCACTTTTAATTGTTACTTTTGCAATCGGCTGCTTTATTCTCCTGTAGTCTCACTCTGAGACACAAAAAACAAGTTAACCATTCATTCTACACTATACGTTACCACCTGTTGTTCGTTCTGTCTGGTTATTTCTCTGGTTACTGGCCTTTCTTCTGTAAGCACACGATGAGATAAAAAAAAAAAAAACTGCTCTTAGTTACATGTGAGTGAAATCCATGTTACCTGTTGGCTCTACCTGAGTCATTTATATTTTACATTTATGGCTTTTAGTAGAATGCTCTTGTATAAAAATCTTACAGGTATCATTTTTGTAATACCACAATAGGGTCAAGCTTGGTAATACTAGACCTTGAAGCACCGACCTTTGGATTAGTAAGCCAGAGCCTTAACCAGTGAGCAACCACTGCCACACACTGCCTCCTCTCTATCTGCAGAGCCTGCTTGATCATGGCCTTGCTGCTACGTACTATTCACTTTATTTTCTAATCACTGATGCTCAGGATTGTAAATGCTGCCTTTAGTGTTGGCGCACAAGTTGCCCTGTTTCTGAAATAAATTTAAAATAAAATGTAAAAAAAATTGAATAAAATAAATTTCTAAAGGTTGTCTCTGAAAGTGGCCATGTGTCTTACATCATCTGTGGGCAGCACAAGCTACAATCACAGTCTGGAAAAAAAAAATAAATCCTCAAGGTCTGCAGTAAAATCAGTGCTGGGAAACTCGTTTTGTGAAAATATTTTTCAGCAGTGTTTTTTCCAGTAAAAAAAATGTTCTTTTTGTTGACTTTAATCTGCATAAAATAAAACAAGGCGTATGAGCATGTTGTGACCTTAAATATTAACTTGAGTGTAGGATCTTAGGCCACGCTAAGGATATTATCTAGTTATTTTATCTTTAGGCAGTTTTTGCATTTAGCATCTTGGCAGTGGTTTTCATACAATTATTTAACCCTGTCCATTTGTGAACTCATTTCCTATGATGCATTTTAAAACGATTTAAAAACAATTTAAAATCTTCTGCCATAGTTTACTCTCCCAGTATAGCTTGCAGGCCACTGTTCTTACTCCTCTCCTATGATTTTGACTTCATTAACAAATGTTACTATTGCTTTCTGATACTGTGCTGCCACAAATGCTGGCTGAAGCCTGGAAATATTTTTCATCATTTACGCTGGTTCTGGGTGATATGTATAGCTCATTGTCTGCATACTGTAAGAGTAAAGTAATAAACAAACTGTGCTTTTAAATTATAGTTTAAAATTACATAAAATTAGCTAACGGCATTCGTGATACATTTTTATTTATAAAGGATTGTATATTTGTTAACAGGTGTTTGTTAATTTTTGAGTATACAGAAAATGTGCTACATCATTAGTTAGATAGTAGCTAGTCTGCTTTGATGATTAAATAGTGATTTTTAAGAATAAACTACAACTACTTACCAAAGATTACGGGAACTTGCAGAATATATTTTTCTTAGTCGCTAAGGGTGTTGCTAGAGGCATAACTTGAGGCTCACCAGGTATTTATGAGAAACACATTTTTAGGGTAATTTTTGCCTAAGAATTTACTCTCTGTGAATATTGGATGTCTTATGTCACGGTATCCTTTTAATTATGAATTTTCTTCATCATTTAAAATGACTTAAGATGGTATCACTTGATTTAGCCTGTTCTGAAGTTTACTGAAGTTTTTTGTTTTGCAAATTTGTTTTATTCAGTGATAGTTTAAATTCAGTGATTGTTTAAATGGTCATCTATGAGTTACAGTTATATTTCTAAATATGTATTCTGTTTTGTTTTTTTTCCCTCTTTTTTTTTATCACCAGCCATTAAAAAATTAACTGAACAAACATATGGCCTTGACAAAAAGAAAAAGGCTTCAGAATGTATAAATATAAACATACACACAGTAGTTTTCAGTGAAGATTATACACCACCTTTTTTCTAAAACTCCTACTTCTCTCTAATTTTTTTGTTGAAAATGTATTGAACAATGCTATTATAGGCAATGAGAACCAAAAACATTATTCTGACATGTATATTGAGGTAAAAGTATGGCTAATAAACAAAAACACTGAAAATACCAATTTTTAAAAAATACCAAGTGTCACAAATTGTATTTTTTTGACTTTCGCATAGTATAGGTGTACATCAAACCATATGGAATGGTTTAGCGAGTGTAGAAATTAGGCATCATAACCATACCAGGTTGTACAGTACTGTGCAAAATGAAAAGAAAGCACTCTAATTCATGTCGTGTTAATCGATGTGAAAACTAAATTTGTATAGAGCACAATTAAAAATCTATATATTTTAAACTCAATCTTACACTTTATTAGCAGAATTCTATTTGCAGTTTTTTTGATTCCCAAACTTTAAAATTACTAAAATAAAAACTTTAAAAAATACTTTGGCTTTTTTATGTGCTTAGAACTTCATAATGCCTGAAGTTCGGGATTTGTCAGATGCCCTACTGGAGATGATTATGGATCCTATCACTGGTGTAGGTGTTGTCGCCTCCAGAAACAGAGCACCCACTGGCTATGAAGTGGTAAGTCTCCTCACATATGATAATTATTAAACAGTGAAACCTTCCTATTTATCCAGCAATATTGCTTGCAGGGAATAAATAAATCAATAGACATATTTTTCAGAGTGGTACTTTTACTTCACTTTAGTGGTTGGGAGAAGTTCTTCATTATTTAACTAGTGTGTTTACGCTTTTTAAATCTGTGGGGCAGGAATAAGAAATAAGGGCAGCCATGGAATCATTCCATGCCTATGTGGCTCTGCTCAGGAGCTCCACTATTATGAGATGAACATTTTTTGGTGATGTCTGGTCTTAGTTTTTTTTCTGTCTTTTTCTATTTTTTATTTGTTCTTTGCTTCCCTCCACCATTGGTTCCATATCACTTGATAACTGTCACCTAAATGGTTTTATTTCATAGTTTACTTTGTCTTTTTGTGTGTTTTTCTTTATATACTTTTTGTACTTTCTTTATACTTTTATTTAATATCCAGTTTATTTATTCATTCATTATTTAAATGCATTTAAATCGTTTTTATTTTCATACCTTTAAGTTTATTTTAATCTTATTCAACAATTTTTGTGCATAGGCCTTTTAGTAGATCTTAAAATTCAAAACACTAAACATGATTGGAAAAGCAGTTAGTGTTGTATAGTGTAATGTTGGCCTAAAATCGAACACGGTGTGCAATTCAAATAGAAATCTGACCCTGACCCTGTCAGAGCAGCTTTCAATGCAGTTAAAAACAGTTTTCTTGATGGACATTAATTTTTTACTTACTGAAATTTTTCATAATTTTTCTGTATGGACTGTACATCACTTTGCACCTGACACCATTAATTAAAAAAGCTTAGTTATCTCATTAAAGGCAACAATGGACTGTTTCACATACATTAATTTGTCTTTCCAAAGGTTACTCAAACCACAGATGGAATGGATGCTGATTTATGGAAAGATGGTTTGTTCAAATCAAAGGTGACACGCTACCTTTGTTTCACAAGGGTATTTTCCAAGGAAAATGTGAGTAACCTATATTGTTTTTTGGGTGGTGAGTGTGTGTGGGGGGGGTTTGATAGTGTGTGATCTACATATGTTCAATGACAATGAAAATGTGAGGGGTTAATGCTGCCTCTTTTGTAATATGAAAATAAAAGGATTTTTTTTTAATTGAAATTATATCTCAAATAAATCTGCACTAAGGGGAATTGTAACTGCAAACATCTATTAAGTAATAAAGGGAGCCAGGCACCTTCTGTTCACACCACAAACACAAAGTTGGAAACCAGAAACCACTGGGACCTTCAGTTCTTCAGTACTTGCTCCAAAGTAGATGTTCTACATTTGTTTTTATTGGCGATGTTGGTGCTTTGACTGATAACCAGTGATAGATCTTTGGCTAGTGCACACACTTGACTGTCACAGGGGAAAGAGAAGAACCTTTCTTTCTCTTTGATAGAACATAGTGGTCCCATGGTGATCTGTTTCTTGATAATTGACCTGCTGCCACTCTCCCCTGAAGCAGAGGAGGAATCCCAGAATTCTAGGGCGATTTTACACAGGTTCACAGTTGTTGTGAGCGGGTGACTGATAGGAACACCCCAGGGTCACTATTCATTTGGCATTTTGCTGTTCAAGATTATATTTGGCAGATGATGTTGGTTCAGGTGGAATTTGATATTCTTATGTCACGTCGTACTACTGAGCTAATGCTGCAATCACGGTCTTTTTGAACATGGTGATAATGCCAGTAAGCTTTTGGCACATCATATTCATCAGGCATCTTCACATCAAATCCCTCAGATCCAGAATAACGGGCACAACTTATGATCCTTTGAAAATTAACAAAGCATTCAAGGACTTTTTTTCTCTTTACTCACCTGAACTAGTTTCCACCCCTCAGGACTTCAGTGATTTTCTTCATAGATTAGATATTCCTGTTATTGAACACACTGCAGCCGACAACCTGGAGAGTACTATTACAGCTGCTGAACTAAGTGCAGCTGCATTTTCCTTACAGAGTAGAACGAGTCCGGGTCCAGACGGCTATAAAAATATACTTACTACTGGCTATAAAAAATTTCGGTATAAGCTTGCGCCTTTGCTATCGGATATGCATAATGAATTATTTGAATTTGTCCGTCTTTCTCAAACTCTCAAGCAGGCCTCTATTTCCATTCTTCTTAAGAAGGGCAAAGATCCGTTGGACTGGTCTTCATGTCGCCCAAAAAGCTTTTTGAGCGTTGAATTCAAGATACTAGCAAAATGACTGACACTCCGTTTAACCCCTTACTGTTATTTTACCAGACCAAACAGGATTCATTAGGAATAGGAAGGCATCGGTTTAACACTATTTAGCCGCTGATACCCATGAGGCTGTGATTTCATTGGATGCGGAAAAGGCTTTCGATAGAGTGGAGTGTAAATACCTCTTTTGTACTTTAGAGAAATTTGGTTTCGAGACGGGTTTTCTGCCTTGGATTAAATGACTATTTTCCTCTCCACAAGCGTTTGTAAGGACCAGTAATGTTCAGTCTGATTATTTTTGCCTCTCTCGTTCTACTCAACAGGGCTGTGCTTTGAGCCAGTTGTTATTTATGTTAGCAACTGAACCCGTGGCTATAAAAGTTCGGAATAATTCACAGATTTTAGATCTTAGAAATGGGACTAAGCTTAAGCTCTCTCTTTTATATAATAATAATAATAATAATAATAAATTTTACTTAAAAAGCACTTTATAATTGCAAGTAATCCCAAAGTGCTATAAAAAAATAAAAAGTCAAAAAACACTAGCAGAAGGCTTTTTTTTTTTTTAAAGGAAAGTTTTCAAGTTGTACTTAAACTTGTAAAGAAGTACTGCGCACTTCTCATGTGGTCAGGTAGGGTGTTTCACAGTCTTGAGGCAGCTGCTGAAAAGGCCATGCTACGAAGCTTGGTTCTGGAAACTTGAGGGGTGTTTGTGGTTGTAGAACGGAGGGTGCGTGAGGAGGTATGAGGTGTGAGGACTTCCTGTAGGTAAGGAGGGGCATGTCCATGAATACACTGGTAGCGGAGGAGGGAGACCTTGTATTCTATCCTGAGTGGGATGGGGAGCCAGTGAAGAGTCTTCAGGATAGGGGTGATGTGGTCTTGCCTACGCACCCTCATCAGGATCCTGGCGGCGCTATTCTGGATGTATTCCCTGTACGTGTTTATGTATATGTTTCACATTTGTCAGTCTCTGTTCCTGCAGCCCTTGCTACTCTTCAGTCATTTGGCCATTATATATCCCTATATAACTCAACATTAGCAGTGTGAGATTTTTTCGATTAATAAAGCTGCTGCTGAATTCCCTTGTTTTTTGAAGCCAACATGCTAAACAAATTATCCATATTACAAAAATCCAGGTTTGGGTACTGCATAAAAGAGGGTTAAGTTTTTGTTTAAATGCACTAGGCCATTGATGTTACCCTGTTCTAATTATTTATACATGCTTTGTGCTTCTTTTCCAGAGTCATTTAGGAAACGTGCTGGTGGACATGAAGTTGATTGACATTAAAGATACACTTCCTGTTGGCTTTATCCCAATTCAGGAAACAGTGGACACACGTAAGCACTTCTATTTATTTTTGTTTTATTTAAATAGTTTTTTTATTATATATAGTGTTATAATTTAAATCAGGATCAGTGATAGATTTTTCAGGAGGTTCATTTGTGAAACGGGCTGAATTCATTTCTGCTTAATATCAATTTAATGTTTTAATTAAAAAAAGCAGTAAATGTTTTTGTAATGTCTTGTAAGAGTAGATGTTATGATTTGCAATGAAAATATGAAGCAGACATAGTAAAAATTCCAAAATTATGTCACTGTTTAATCAATATTCTCCAATCACTTGTAAACAAAATTTGACCAGTGGTTGGTTAACCTGAAGTGAAGCGAAAGTCAATTCTTCCACACACTCCTGTTACACATGGACATGTATGTATTTTGATCATCAGTTGGTTTTAACTTAGATTTTTAAAATTTCTACATGGCCAAATCCATTTAATAGTTGGCCTGTTTAAAAAAGGCAGCCATTCGGAGTCTGCTTCACTCTCGCGAGAATAGGATGACAATTTGTCAGTTTATATTGGGCAAAATAACTGCAAAACATTATACAGATATTAAACTAACAGGTCAGATGTGTACTCGTGAAATCACGACAATTCAAAGTAGGCAGTAGTTTGCTTATTTACATGAACAAATATTAAATACGCAGTTTATTACTATGAAAATCAAAGTGTTAACAGTGTCACACATGAATTGTGTGTGACTTTTCATAGTACAGAGTCAACCCGTGTGTGGATTTATATGTATATGTGTGTATACATACTTTGTAATGTGACCCTGAGACTTCTTTTTGTTTTTTTTCGTGGCTCATTATATATGTTAATTTCTGGGGAAAATTTTTTATTTGGAACATTTATGTTTCTTTATGTAAATATATATACACACACACACTACAGGCTGATCCAACTTTGTCCTAAAAACAAGTAAAAATGAGGCTCAGTAGTGTGTGTGGACACCATGTGCCTGTATGACCTCCCTACAACACCTGGGCATGCCCCTTATAAGGTGGCGGATGGTCTCCTGAAGGATCTCCTCCCAGACCTGGACTAAAGCATCTGACAACTTCTGGCCAGTCTGTGGTGCAACGTGGCGTTTGTGGATGGAGCGAGACATGATGTCCCAGATGGGCTCTATTGGATTCAGGTCTGGGGAACGGGCTGCCAGTCCATAGCATCAATGCCTTCATCTTGCAGGAACTGCTGACGCACTCCAGCCACATGAGGTCTAGCATCGTCTTGCATTAGGAGGAACCCAGGGCCAACCGCACCAGCATATGGTCTCA
>JBCNYG010000005.1:21862074-21876188 GCA_039654305.1 Porochilus rendahli | reverse complement strand
CGTTGGGATGCTGTCGCTCCCTCACTCTACATGCTCACCCAGGTCTGTTGACAGTGGAGTGGCTGATTGCCCAACGTAACAGGGTGCCCTCATGTCTGTCTTTTTTTGGTTTCTCTCTTTTTAGTTATGCTGCAATAGTCAGTCATGCCGGAGTCCCTGCTTGCACTCAGCACTAATAAATTCTTCTTTTATCATTACACTGCTAGAACAGTGCTAAGAACACCTAACAACCTCTTTTTCTTGAGCTTGGTTCCTCTCAAGGTTTCTTCCTCGTGTCAACTGTGGAAGTTTTTCTTTGCCACTGTCGCCGCAAGCTTGTGCATTAGGGATGTGTAGGAGGTTGTACAGATAAATTTTTAGATTCCTCCCTAACCATGTAAAGCTGCTTTGTGACAACGTCAATTGTAAAAAGCGCTATACAAATGAAACTGAATTAAACTGAATTGAACCCGCTGACAAAGGTGTTTGATGGCCAGCTGACGAACCCGTTTGATGGCCAGGTGTTGGCTGCCAGTGTGTGGAACTCAATGGCGTAGTCAATGAACCTCCGGGAGCCTTGTCGCAGCCCGAGCAGGACTCTGGATGTTCTATGAGCCGGGGAGGAGTGATCAAACATGCAGGTGAGTGTTTCTTTAAATAGCTGGCATTGTTGGCAAACTGCGGCACCTCGGGCCCATTCCGCAGTTGCCCACACCACCTCTATTTCCAAGGGATGGAAAATCATAAACACCACACGGACGTGTTCTGAGATGAAGGCGGCTGGATTGTTCTGGAAGTTTAGCTCACACTCGACTAAGAAGGAGTGGCACTTCCCGGATTCTCCTGAAAACTTATCTGGTGGGGCTAGGCGAATGGAATGAGGCGGGGGTTGCTGGAGGCAGGGCAGTAGCTGGCAGTTGGGATGCCGGCGTGGTTGGTGGGGGTGAAACCAGGTGCTCTAGGTGAACTGGTTCACCTGTACTGACACGTCCTGTTGAAAATGGTCCTGGTGGTCTGCGAGCTCCTGCACTCCAGTAGCTACGGTGGTTAGCTGGCTATCGTGGGCTTTTGTTCCTGGGATCTCAGGGCTTGGCTGATCGGATCGCTGTCCGCTGCGTTTATGTCTGGCCAGATCGTACTGTTTCTATGGTACCAAGAACTGACAGACCCAAATGCAGAACAGACACAACAAGATTGGGTTGCAAACAGGGATCCTTTATTTTTAGTACAAAGTACTGAGATTAGGGGAGTTTCTTTTTTGGTCCAATTTGTTGTTTGCTTCACAATAAAAAGAAAATCACATCTTCGAAGTTGTAGGCCTTTTCTGTAAATTAAATAATGCCAACATTCAAACACTACAAACAATTAATTTTAATTCCAGGTTGTGAGGAAACAAAACATGAAAAATGCCAGTTTTGGGTGAATACCTTTACGAGGCACTGTAGTATAATGTAGTATAACGTCTAGTTGGTTATATAACTGTAATGGTAATTTTAATACTAAACCAGCAGTGAAAAGTCATCACAGGTTCTGAGTGTGTATTGAGGTCCATTTGGATCATCATCAGCAGGAGTGAGAGGCTTCTAAGATCAGAACTCCAACCAGTAGTAGCACATCATTACAGATCACAGGATTCAGACAGCAGAAGGATCAGGATCTAGGGTATCTCAGGAGCAGTGTGTGTATCTCAATGGTACCAAATAGTGGTATAAATATTTATGACAGTATATGATATCAGACAGTAAAAGTGAATGACATGGTTAGGTCACATCATGGTTAAGGGTTCAGGTACAGTGTTTAGAGCCATCACATTCCCACAAATCTGATAAATACATTACATGCACACAAACTAAATTATATATTATATATATAAAATTATGTATATGTTACTGTAACAGGATGGAAATGCAACAGGATTTCTGAGACAGCAGAAAAAGTAAACATTCATATGTGTAAATAAAAAACACCTCACAAAGACGTAATGTGGATGTGAGTCAAAACTTCTTTCAGAGTGAACTGTGAGCAGTTGATTCATATTAATTTTAAGATTGGATCTTTATAGTCCCACAAGACGTGGTGTAATGATATTGTCCTGGTTCTTAACTCTCAACGGGGTTTTCAATATCTAGTAGACTGGGAGAGCTATGGCCCGGAGAAGCGCTCCTGGATCTCATTAAAACTTATTCTGGACAACTCATTATTGCACATTATATTTTTATTTGAAGCACCCGGATAAGCCTGGAAGAAGCCAGGAGGCATCCGTTGAGGGGGAGGTATGGTGGGGATTGCGTTGTATTAGTTTTTCAATTCAATTCCGTTTTATTTGTATAGCGCATTTTACAATTGACATTGTCACAAAGCAGCTTTCCATAGTAAAATTAAATTAGGAAGGAATCTAAAAATTTCTCTACAACCTCTTACACATCCCTAATAAGCAAGCCCGTGGCGACAGTGGCAAGGAAAAACTCCCACAGTTGACACGAGAAAGAAACCTTGAGAGGAACCAGGCTCAGGAGGAAAACCCATTCTCATTTGGGTGAAACCATAAAATACAAACCACACAAGAAAATTTCATTACAGTCCGCCATATGGTCTGGTCGGTTATACCACAACTGTAAGTCCTAGATAACTGCAGCAAGAGAGTTTATGTCACCAGCAGTGAAAAGTCATCTCCACAGTCACTGAGTGCAGATCTAAGCCCACACGGGTCTTCATCAGCAGGAGCGAGGGGCCACCAAGACGAGAAATCCACCCAGCATCCATTATATCCAGATCTGTCCTGGAGATGTTGCTGAACTATTTAACTCTCCTTTTTCTGGAGTTCTTTAGCATGCTTGCCCTGGCTTTTAATAATTGCCAGGACACGGAACAAACATGAGTTTCTTTCCCTCAGTTGAACAGGTTACAGCACATTTGCTCCACTGTTTTCTCATTGGCTTCTGGGTGGTGATGCGTGCAGAAAATCTTACGGAACAAAGTAACAAGCAACGTGATTGGTCAGATGTCAGGTTCATTCAATGACAGTGAATAAGAGCGCTCGTTATCCGACTTGATAAGTTGCACGGCGCTTGGACGGACGGATACATATGAATACTCGCCCCACATTTTGCTGACTCACCGATAGGATGACTAATTATAGAATAACTGACTACTGAAGTACATCATATTGTATATGTTACTGTCACTTCACCAAAAAACTAACTAAATAAATAAACAGCCATTACATAATTGTAGGCTAAATAGGAGAGGAGTGTTGAATGGTAACTGTGGAAAAATCAGACAGGAAAGTGTTTATGGCACCATTTATTGTTTGCTGTGTGATATATCTCTAACTGAATTAATTAATAATCCATAGAGAGCTGAACAACATGGGAATTTGGTACCGAATGGGAAAGGTGTCGAAAAATCAAGACTGCTCCTCTATACAGAACAACCCTTCTGCCACAGCTACCACCACCAGCATGCAAGCAGCCACCAACTCTACTTCAGTACCTGTCCTGCCCAAGTAGGTGTGCCTGTGTAAAGGGTGTTCAGACATGCCAACATAGAATAATCATGTTTGAGGGTCTGTATGTGCGGTGTGAGTAGATAAATATACTGACTCAGAGTCCCAGTGCATCACTCACATTTTCAGATTCAGATGTGGAGAGAATAGTTTAGGCGACATGTTGTCTGGCATTATCCTGCAGGAAAGATAGAGTGACAAGAGGAACCACAACTGAGGTTAGAGTTTCATCATGGTATCAAGCTGCTTTAAGGTTTTCATCAGTAAAAATAAGCGTGGTTTTATATCTGCTGCGGACTCCAGCCCAAACTTTGTCCCTTGGTACACCCCAGTAGTCCCCCATCAGAACATCATCATCTGCATTATGCTCTCCACAAGTATGCTAAACCTGAACTCGACTTTCAGCAACACTTAACTTGAAATGTGCTTTGTCAGAAAACAGGACCATGTTCCATCCTAGATCACTCTAGCTCAGATGTGCCCTTGCGCATTGCAGGCACGTGTATTGACAAGCAGGTGTCAGCCTGATTTCATGACTCAGACATGGGTTTTGTAAACCTGCTTCCCTTAACCGATTGGGGACATTTTTGTTCTGTTGATTCTCTCCTGTTTATGACCGAAGAATAAAGCACAGACATGAAAAAAAGAAAACAGAAATTATAATAACCAAAAGGTACAAGCTCATATTCAATATTAAAAATATTTCAGACTTTTTAATTGTATGTTGAAAGACCCGGTAAATAGTAGAGTAGATTTAAACATCCAGAATACCTTTTACAATATATTGAAGCATTATACCTATTATAAAATGTAATTATGTGCACACATCTATGCCGCTAAAAATCAAATTTAGAAAGGTCCAGATGAAGAAGCAGTTTTAGCACCCAGCACTGTCATCAGATAGAGTCTAAACAGATTATTAGGTGTTCTTTTATTATACAGTGGATTAAAAGGGTGCATTTTGTGATTGGGCCCTTCCATGAATTTGGTGATTTTTGCATCCCAAAGAAACTCAGTCCTAGAATTGCTATAACCACAAATGTGAAATTGAATTTAAAAAATCTATATGCATCCTTTTATTAATGTAACATTAAATTATAGTCAATAATTTGTTTTAATGAATAATACTTTTTTTCTGATATGGGTAAGAAGTTGGTTAAATAAATGTGTTTAGATAACTAAACACAAAATAAATGTCTTTACTCGTGAGAATTTGGTAACTACACCCCGCTTGAGTACTTTAATTTGTTTTATATACATGTACATTACTGTACACGTATATTTTGCGTTTTTAATGCCTCTCATTATATAGACTGTTGCAAATTGCTTTTACTCAAGACAATATTTTCTCATGGCCTAACATTTTCAGGCAACCTCTGCTGACTATGCAACATGTTCAAATCTGATTGGAAGTGACAGAAAGGATCAATAATTTTTTTTAATTATTATTATTATTTTTTATGATATTAATTACCAAAAAGGGCAAATGAACTGGGCTGCAGTTCAGTGTAATTGTAGTGTATGTGTCCTTGCGTTCTTTGCTGTCAGTGTCGTCTTACATAATCTGTAATATTAGAATTTATAGGGAATCAGTAAATGCAAACTTAGGCCCCATCATATATTAATGATTTGCAAAACGTATGCCATATTTCTATAAAACACTGCATACTATCAGTGTTATTCCAGTTTTGAATGTATATATAACTTAGTAACTTATCCAGAAACTTTAGCAAACTTATACTTAACTTGCTTTGAACTTATCATATATTGATGTATGTAGATGTATCTAACGTGTTTCAAACAACCACAGAACCTTTACTGAACGTCTTTCTAACTTAGAGATAGCATATTATGGGCATATTGGCAGCGTTTAGGGGATTGGTATATAAAATGGGGGCAGTTGTAGACCAATGTTTGGAGAAGTGTATTTGGGACCGAAAGATCACTGGTTCCGGTCCAGAACCAGCAGAAAAAATGTGTGGTGGGGAGAAAGCTACACCCTCCCTTTCTCCACATTCACGGCTGAAGTGCCCTTGAGCAATGTGTGGTAGCCCACTGCTCCAAGTGTGTGTGCGCTCACTGTTTACATGTGTGTGTGCTCACTTTGGATGGGTTAAAGGCAATAATTTCCCTTGTGGTGATTAATACAGTATAGCAAAATTATCTGATTTGAATCAGCGAGCGACAGCTTTTTATAGGCTGCTTTATGTGATTGATTGATTGTCGGGAATACACTGCTGCATACGTTAGACTATCGTTGGTCATAAGTTTCAAACCCTGCCAACATTTTACGTGGATTCAAAGTATGCCAGACATTATATTCAAGGTATGAGTAACTTACAAATAACGTGTGAATGGTCGCATAACTTACCCACAACTTATGGCAACTTACCCACAACTTATGGCCAGCATATGAGCCATGCACTAGTGTACGTAGAAAATTTTGTGCATGCCCCAAATTTTTCTACGCCCTCGCCCTACTAGACTTATACCAGCATGCTGTTACCTTACACAAAACTTAGTCATAAATTATTCGACGTATGCCAGTGTATTCGCCAAATCATAACTTTTAATGTTACGCCAAAAACACTTGAAATTCACTACTAGGTGTGTAGGCGTAAAAGTTAAGATATTTTGCTTACAGTTAGGTCCATCACTTCAAAACTTTCTCCTGTGCCTCAGAGAGAGAGACAGATAATTATAACAAACATTCTGGAGGGCATAAAACCTTAGGATAACTTTAAATAGCAGTTATGAAAAAGTAATTTTAAACATTTTGACCTTACCTCACCTGCCCTCAGAATCAATACCATTACTATTTAGTAGTGTTTAATTATAAGGAAATACATTCATTTTTTTCCTTTTCCGCAGACACATATCTATGACCCTACCTGCCAGTTTTAGGAGGAGTACTACTCGACCGGATTGTGAACACCAGAGCTCCAATCTATATGCCATCTCAGGTAAAATAATAACAATGGTAATGTATATATTCATCCTTTGTGGGATAGATAAGCATACAATTTAAATGTTTCAATGTCACTTTTTTCACCCTCTGGTTACATGAAAAGATTCTGCTTGAATATCTCTTTTATGTCACTTCTTCAGGAAACATTTGATAATTTTGAGTGTTTGTTTCTGTTCACTGTTTTGGATTTTAGCTATGGATGGGGTGCCCTTTGTGATCTCTGAAAAGTTTGCATGTGCATCCAGTGATGTAAGTCTGCATTAATCATTTTGAATTTATATATATATAATTAATCTTAATAATTAAAAAAAATTAAACAATGTAAAATACAAAGAAAAAAATTATAATTTACATCCATTAAGGTATTTATATATACATTAAAACTCAGCACTCCCAGCTAGCAGCTAATTAGTTAAATTGATTTAGAGTAGCACATTTAGACCAGTAGAGGCCAAACCAGGATATGTTTGTTTCTTAAAAAAAAAAAAAAAAAGCATTTAGTTCTTGGACAGACCTTTCCTGCAAATATTAAAGTTTTGGCTTTTCAGTGGATTTAGTTACCCAAATTTTCATTTAAGTGATTGACAATTCATTTAAGCCAGTCAATCATTTAATTATTAATCCTTTAAATAACTGCAATTTACTTTAATAATAAGGTAGAATTAGTAACAGTGCACCATAGTACACAAATCCATACACTGAATTATTATTTTTCACTTCTCTCTCAGTTTTCAATTTGTCTTAAGATAAACATTGTACAACCTGGCTTAAGGTAGCCTTTTAGAATGCATTTAAAAAGTTTTCAGATTCCATTCTTTAGAAACCACCAAACTTTGATTTTTGTTTATAGTGCAGCTCTACTGGTTCAGGACTCCAAACTTTTTTTTTCTTTATTTTTTTCCCTTGCTGTTTCCATGAGGGGAGCCGTTATTAAAATAGATCCGTGATAAAATACGATTTTCAGTGATGTGATTGCGCATTGTTTTTCTCAAGGACCACAAACCCCAATTTCCAGAAAGGTTGGGATATTTTCCAAAATACAACCGAAAAAAAACCTAAATATGTGATTTGATAATTCAAATAAACCTTTATTTAATCCAGCCTAGTACAGTGGTTCCTCAACTTACTACAGTGATCCGTTCCCGCAGGCAAGTCAGATTTTGTCGTAAGTCAGATCACACGGCTTAACTATGCTAATGCAGTAGCAAAATGTTGGAAAAACAAATAATAAAAATAAAATTTAACACAAAAGAGAACAATTCCTTACTTTTACTTCTGCGGTTGACTTGCACAATGGAAAGGGGAAGGAGAGGGAGGCTTATTGGGAAGCTCTGCAGCATCTGCAGAGAATCCCCGGTTGGACATCGCACAACTGACCTCCTTTTCCGCCATGTGTGCACACTAATTCGTTTTTACGACGCAAATAGCAAAATGTGTAACGGCAATTCCTAATGACTAATGACACGAACGTCGTAACCTCAAAGTGGTTAGCCGAGGACTTACTATACAACATAATGGCATTTTGTGAATATAGACAAAGTATATTTTATAAACAAAATTTATAGTTTTTAATGATTTTTTAATGATTTGATGCTTGCCATACTCAACAAAAGTGGGAACAGAGCGATATGATTTGATTGAGTTTGTTATATTAACCAATATTTACAGCATAATGTAAACAAACAACTCTTATGTGCATACATATATCATATATATGGCGGGAATAAAGCCAAATGGCTTGTTCTTTCCCAATGGATAGGCCAGTGGTGTATATATGGAGGACTGGTCATAACCATTACTAAATAAATATACACAACTGCAGTGAAACCATGTCAATTTTTGCCCCCCAAAGAAATGCCACCCCACACCCTGTTACAGTACCAACAACAGTAACAATACTCTAACAGTCATTAAAAGCTTTGAGAACACGATTTTCAGCATAATTTTTATTCTAGAATCCAAAACTGGATGTTTGTAATATGGATTATTTGTTTAGCATGTTGGCTAAATGTCCATTTAAAATGGTGTTTCCTGTTTCAGCAAGAACTGTTCAGACTAGTACCAATTAAAACGTCCATGTACTTAGAATTCTAACCAAGTTTAATGTTACTGTACAATTTCTGTCTATTTTTTGTTTCTGATATATTTGTGAAATATTAAAGTGGTAGGAGTGAGGTTTGTGACTCTCCTAGTATTGTTATGGTGTATGATTCAACCCATCTATGACTTATCATGTGCCTGGAAAAAAGTCTGAAATAAAAATAATGGCATTTACTGGTTTACCAAACCTCTTGTTCCCTTTTACAGCTACAACAGGTCGACTTGATGGGCATAAGAATTAAGTCTCTTGCAGATATTGAAAAAGAGGTGGGTGGGTGTGCGTGCATGCGCGTGTGTGTGTGTGTGGTATCTAATCTACAATATTCAGCTTTGAGAAAAGTAAAATGCAACGGTTGCATTAGCTGTAATATACTACTCCATCTTCTCCAACGGACTCTCAGTGGGGTTAAAATCAGTTCGTGTGCAAAAAGGACTAATCATGCCTACTGAACAGAGCTTTCATAAATTGAGCCATAATGTTTTACACATACACACAAACATGCACGTGTTATCTTTACATACAGAAGTTTTCAAGAATATTTGGAAATCATAATATATGTCTGCTTCAAAGCCTAGATTCAACCTACTAGCTTGATTGCTTCAACCACTGTTACCATTTAAAAATTGCATTAGATTAACCTGTTTTACTGCTGGGATAACGTGATAGTAACAGGAATTATGTTTCTTGTCTGCTACTATGAATAATAATAGTCCAGCTAATTAAA
Source organism: Porochilus rendahli (assembly GCA_039654305.1). NCBI lineage: Eukaryota > Metazoa > Chordata > Actinopteri > Siluriformes > Plotosidae > Porochilus > Porochilus rendahli. The sequence continues at coordinate 21,866,911 of JBCNYG010000005.1, read as the reverse complement.
AATAAAACTCTCATGGATTTCTTCAGTCAAACCAGTCAGCTGCTATTTATATTTATATATATATAAATAAGAAGTTTTTGGTATGAAATTAAACATAATAGTAACTGCTGAATGTTGTCAAAAATAATTAGTTTCATACTTTTTCTGACTAATTTTCCTTGCTCTTTCGTGTGTGTGCGTGTGTTTCTTCTCTCGCAGTATGAGTATAGCTTTCGTACAGAACACAGTGCAGCTGCTCGCTTGCCGCCCAGTCCTACCAGGACTTCTCTTGGTTCAGAGGCTTGAACACATTGGCAGAAGTGGAAAAGAGTGCCAGGCCCAGAATGGAAACAAAGTGATGGATACTACCACTTTTGTACATTGATTTTAAAATATACCCCATTAGCCCTAAAATAAGCCCGTCAGTATTTACTTAGATTTATCTGTTAGTAAAATTATGACTTTACATGTATTGCTGAGAATTCAACAATGTTTTAATACCGTGAGGTAATCAAAACCACTATTGAAGTGCAAAAGGACAAGACAAAATAGGGAATTTGTGGGAAGTAATCGAAAATTCTAACTATTCATAAAGTTCACTGTTCAACGAATGTTTTTTTAACCATAGTTAAAAGGTTTAGTATGAACACTCAAGAATATCTTTTAAGTTCGTTGTTAAAATATAATTTTAGATTTTTTAATTTTTTTTTGCATGATTAATTGCATAACTCGCACAGTTTTTCATGTGTGATGAGCCACTGTACAATAAATGCACTTATGTGAATTTGTTTGTGTGGTTTGTGGTGGTGTCGACACACCACTCAGATGTTGTGCCCTAAATAGAGATAAAGGGCCAAAATACAGCCTGAATAGTGGTATCCATGCTTGTATATATGGGTTTTATAAAATTGGGTTAATTGGGCATTTCACTTTTATAATAATAAAATAACAAGGAAATTACATGCACGTGCTAATGACCTGGAAATAACATGGTAATTTAATTGCCTTAAACAAGTAAGAAACGTTTGAATAGTATTTTAATGGAATAAAATAACCTAATTACATGGAATTAACAGTTAAATACAGTGTAATCAGAATGTACATTAACATGGTAATTACCATGGAGCAGAGCTTTAGCTTCCAAAGCCCACAATCATGGAACATCCTTACTGTGCATTTTTGGCACTAAGACTTAAGATGACTAAGTGTTGAAGCTTTGGATTAAAACGTATACATTAATACAAAATTAGTCATACCCCTGGCAAATAGAAGTTACTTTCATTCAACCAGCATGTTTTTTTTTTTTTGATAAGACAATGTACAAGAGGAATCATTGTGGAAAAAAATTCTTTCTTAGCTTTTATTTACATTTGAACAAAAAGTGGCATGTCCAAAATTATTTATTCTCTTTGCAAACTGTCTCAGTCAATGGGAAAGTCCAAGGTTTTTTACCATTCCAATTAGCTGAACTAAATCATCCTAATTACCTGATCACTCAACAGGTGATAAACAGCAGCTCTCTGCAGTTGGTTAGTGGACAGTCATGGTTAAGACAAAGGAGCTCACCGAGTACCTGCAGCTGTGCATTGTGGCTGCTCACAAGTCAGGAAAGGGCTATAACGCCATATGTGAATGTTTTCAAGTTCCAGTGGCTACAGTGCAAAGTATTATTAAAAAATACAAGATGCTCTGCACTGTGGAAAATCTCGGAGGACATGATCACAAGCCAAAAATGACCCATGTGCTGGCCAGGAGGATAGTGAAAAAGAGTCCAAGGATCACCCCCAAGTCCATTCTGGTGCATCTGGGCTCTGCTGGTGGCAACGTCTCAAGGCAGACAGACTAACAGACACTGCACGCTGCTGGGCTCCACCGATGCAGACCAAGGAGGATGCCACTTCTCCAGATAAGGCACACAAAAGCTTGCTTTGCCTTTGCAAATGCTCATCTGGACAAAGAAGAAGACTTCTGGTCTACTGTTTTATGTTCAGATGAAACAAAAATTGAACTGTTTAGACACAATGATGTATCCTCCTTTTAGCATAAGAAGAAGCCTTCAACCCTAAGAACACCATCCATACTGACAAACGTGGTGGGAACCTAATGCTTTTGGGGTTTTTTCAGCCAGTGGACCAGGGAAGCTAATCACAGTAAAAGACACCATGAAAAAGAGCAGTACATCAAGATTCTCAACAACAACAACACCGGGCAGTCTGCAGAGAACCTTGGCCTTGGGCACCAGTGGAAATCTCAGCATGACAACGACCCAAAAACCACAGCAAAAGTAGTGAAGAAATGGTTAGCAGACAAAAACATTAATGCTCTTCAGTGGCCCAGCCAGAGTCCTCACTTGAATCCAATTGAGAATCGTTGGAGGGAGCTGAAGATCTGGGTGATGGCAAGAAGACCCTCCAACCTGAAAGAGTTGGAGATCAACGTTGAAGATGAATGGGCAAAAATACCAGTGGAGATATGCAAAAACTGGGAATCAATTATAGGAAGTGTTTTACTGCTGTAATAGACAAAGTCTAGTTAAGAAGAGTGTGAATAAAATTGGACATGCCACTTTTTGTTCAAATGTAAACATTTTTTTTGTTTTTTCACAATAATGCCTTTTGTACATCGTCTCTTTTGGGAGAAGCCTGTGTCGTTTCTGGTCAAGAAAAAACTTGCTGGTAACAGTAACTTTGAATAATTGTAAGCTTGACTGATGTGTGTGTGTGTGTGTGTGTGTGTGTGTGTGTGTGTGTATATGTGTGTGTATTTTTGATTTTTTTTTTTTTTTATTTAAAGGCTTTTATTAATTAAGGAGCTGATCTGGGGGTTTTCAGGCATAGTGTTTCCGGAGACGGAGTCTTGGATGCCGTCACTCCTCACGTGGTCACTGGCATTTCTTGGTGGTGTGGCTGATAACCTTGGGTCACAGGATAACCTCATGTTCTTTCTTTTTATTCATGTCATTGTTGGCCTTGCCAGAGTCCCTTGCTTGCTTACCCTGGGTGTAGTGGGTTTGTAGAGAAATGAAAAAAACAAATCTGGTTAAAAGTTTTACTATGAAAGCTGCCGTGGGACAGTGTCGATTGTGAAAAGTACTATATAAATAACAGTCTAATAACATTGTAGTAGTATTGTGATTATAATGTAATGTAAACATAACTACGATGGTTAACAACTATGCTATGGTAATAATGTGCACAATAATCTAATAACTACAACCTTATAATAACATGATAAGAACTTGGCAGTTACATGATTACAGCATAGATTGAACTGATTATGTAACAACTTGGTAAAAATATATAATACAGTAATATGTAATAGTAATTGATAAAAACCTGGTAGTTAAAGTTAAAGGTGAGATGAAATATGCAGTACCGTAATGCTAACATGGAAATCACAATATTTAATGATATGTAAATAGATGGTTATGGAACAATAATAATGTGTATATAATAAAATTAATAACAGCAATAAAGTGTGTGTGAAATCCTTATGCCTTTGCATATTTACTCTGTGAAAGTGTTTGTTTTGTAGGTGCAAATGAATATATTGCTATTTTAATAGTGAAAGCAAGGTGATAACACTGATGTGCAAAGAAAATTGTGCATAATTAACAAATGGTTTTTTTTTTTAAAGAAAGGTGTGCATACTCACTTTTTTTACTATGTATAATCAAAAAGTTTTAGGTGTTATTGTATGGTTATACTGTACTAACTTAATAGCAAAATATCACTGACTAAGCTTTGTTTCACTGCTGTTACTAAGGTAATACCGTGATATTACTAGATAAATATAATAATGACTTGTTACAGTAATGTTTTTACAATGTCAACAAAATGTTATAACTATTGTAATATATTAGTAATACCATGTTACTGCAGTGTTTTGGTTGTTAATAGTATTACTAATTTGTCATTACCATTTAATTAGAATTAATTAATGTGTACCAAAGAAGGAAGCATGCACATTTGTGTGTGTATATGTATTTATATGCACACACAAAAATGTTAAGACATATATGTGTGTGTGTGTGTATGTATGTATATATATACCTATTATTAAGTCCTAAGTCGATTTTCCGTAGAGCAGTGCTCAATACATCGAACTGGAGCGAAATATATGGTGAAAAATAGAAAGACTATAATTTCATCCCAACAAGCCTGTTTCGTGGTTGCCCACTCATCAGGGGATTTATTAAGAACATTCACTACCACAGCTTATAGACAGTCAGTATCATTTACATGGTGTACTGTAATTTATCTAATGCGAAGTCTGACAGTACTAATCTAATTTGGTTTAGGCGTTGCTTTGGAGGGCTTTGTTTCTGTGGCGGCAGGAAGGCACGAGTTTGTTACGTTTGTTGAGTGTGCATAGTTCAGGACAGCATATGATTAAGAACTTTTCTTTGAAGCAAAAGTTGCATTTTTTGCTCGAGCTGTTGTAGGATGAGTGCAATGACAGGATGCGCCAGGAAATTAAGTGTTCAATGTTGTTGTCTTTGAGGTTCCAGATGCGCTTCCTAAGTGCGATGCTGTTTTTGTGCTTAGCGTGGCGGAATGAGGCGGTGTGATTTCTATATCTTGCTTTGAAGTCATTTTCTGTGAGTCCGATGTATGTTTCTGTTGTGTTGTTGTCTTTGCGCGTGATCGTGGCTGGGTAAAGGACTGATGATTGTAGGCAGTTGAGCATGCAGGTCTTTTCGCAAAGCAGCTTTACATAGTAAATTAAATTGGGGAGGAATCTAAAAATTTCTCTACAACCCTCTAAACATCCCTAATGAGGAAGCCCGCGGCGACAGTGGAAGGAAAAACTCCCTCAGTTGACACGAGGAAGAAACCTTGAGAGGAACCAGGCTCAG
>JBCNYG010000005.1:21813065-21824775 GCA_039654305.1 Porochilus rendahli | reverse complement strand
GCACGGGGAGAACATGCAAACTCCACACAGAAACGCCCGAACTGGGAATCGAACCCAGGACCTTCTTGCTGTGAGGCAGACGTGCTAACCACTACACCACCGTGCCGCCAAAACGGAACATATTACACAATGTAACACAAAGTATGGAGCATCACGCCTTAAGGAAAACAAGGAAGTGATAATGAGGGATAACGGTAAGTCAGAAAGGTTTGTTTTTACATTCATTGGGAAAAAATTAACACTTAATGCCTTTGCATGAGTTATGTGATTGTTTTATGGTGTACATGCATTGGAACATGGAACAGGAAAGGTGTAGAAACAGCATTGACTAGCTAGCTTAAATGACTGAAACCCAATACAGTGTTGTTGTCAAAGTGCACATGTAATGGTTGATAGGGATACGAAAGGAGTATGATGAGTAACCTGATGGTTATGGGAAACACTTTACAATATACAGACTGCAAATTCAGGGTAAGCCTGCAAACACATATAGAATGTTCTTTGTTAGCACACCTCTGTCGTGACGGAGCTCGTACCATCACAATGTTTTTGTACTTTACTCTGTCTGTATCTTTTAATGTGATTACCCATTTTTAGGAAGGGGTTTTTATGTAAACTTTCAAATCGACAAATCGGACAAATGAGGAAATAATGGAAAACGAGAAAATATGTAAATCAAGGAAGGAAGGATTAACATAGCTTAAAACCATAAAAATAATGGGAATGGGACTCAGCATATGTAAATTAAAATAAGGAGGCACCATAGGGCATATGTGTATGTAAGAAAGGAGAATTCAGAGTGAAATTCCAGACCAGCTGTTACTCTTCAGATATGCATTTTTTTGATTGCATTGCTGAAAAAAAGGCCCTGCCTCTCCTCATCTGCTTGTAAGACTTCTTAATTTTTGACAAAGTTTTGATTATTTATTGAGCAAATGAGTAAAGAACAAAGAAGATCAAAAGAAGTGAGGGAAACTTGATTGCGTCTAGAAATGAACAGAACCAGTGACAAAGGGCAGAATTGGTGGAGCCCATCCCCCACTGGAAACGAATTCAACATGTTGGTACCAATGCGGACAAAGCTCTGGCTCCTGCAATACAGAGACCGAACGGCCAGTACCAATGGGTCTGGTATTCCATATTCCCGGAGCACACCCCACAAGATATCCCAAGGGACACGGTTGAAAGCTTTCTCCAAGTCAACAAAGCACATGTGAACTGGTTGGGCAAACCACCATGCACCCTCCAGGATCCCGTAGAGTGTGCAGAGTTGGTCAAGAGTGCTGCAGCGAGGATGAAACCCACATTGTTCCTCCTGAATCCGAGGTTCAACTATCGGCCGGATCCTCCTCTCCAATACTCCTGAATAGACTTTTCTGAGTAGGCTGAGGAGTGTGATTCCACGATAGTTGGAACACACCCTCCGGTCCTCTTTCTTAAAAGGGGAACTACTACCATGGTTTGCCAATCTTGAGGTATGGCCCCCGATGACCACACAATGTTGTAGAGACGTGTCAATCAAGACAGTCCTACCACATCCAGAGCCTTGAGGTATTCAGGGCGGATTCTCTCTGCCTGGCCACCGAGGAGCTTTTTAACCACCTCAGTGACCTCAGCCCCAGTAATAGGCAGACCACCCTCTGAACCCCCAGGCTCTTCCTCATCCACAGAGGTGGGATTGAGGAGGTCCTTTCACCTCCCGATGACATCCCCAGTTGAGGTGAGCAGCTCCCACTTCCACTGTAAACAGTGTTTGTGGAGTACTGCTTCCCTCTACTGAGGTGCCGGATGGTGGTCCAGAACCTTTTCGAGGCCAACCTATAGTCTTTTTCCAGGCCCTCACCGAATTCCTCCGACACCCGAGATTTTGCATCAGTGACAGCCTGGGCTGCAGCACGTTTGGCCTGTCGGTACCCGTCCGCTGCCTCTGGAGTCCCACAAGTTGAAAGGACCCAATAGGCCTCCTTCTTCAGCTTGACAGCCCCCCTCACTGCCGGTGTCCACCACCTGGTTCGGGGGTTGCCTCCATGACAGGCACCAATGACCTTCTGGCCACAATTCTGCCACCTCAATAATGGAGACAGGGAACATGGCCCATTCAGACTCTATGTCCCTTCCATGTCATACTGCCCTCTAGCACACCCCTAAGGACTCCAAAAATTCTGAAGTGGGTATTCTGAGCTGCTATTTGGTGCATAAGCACAAACTACAGTCAGGACCCGTCCCCCCATCTGCAGGCGAAGGGAGGCTACCCTTTTGTCCTCCAGGGAGAACTCCAACATGTGGGCACCGAGGCGGGGGCAATAAGAATGGCCACACTGGCTTGCTGCCTCTCCCCATGAGCAACTCCAGAATAAAATAAGGTCCAGCCCCTCTCGAGAAGAGTGGTTCCAGAACCCAAGCTATGCATTGAGCTGAGCCCAACTATATCTTTAAACCAAGTATATCTAGTTGGTATCTCTCAACCTACACACCAGCTCAAGCTTCTTACCCACCAGAGAGGTGACATTCCATGTCCCAAGATTCAGAGTCAGTAGCCGAGGATCGGTCAGGCAGAACCCACGTCTCTGGCTGCTACCCAGCTCACATAGCACCCAACCCCTATTGCCCCTCCCACTGGTGGTGGGTCCATAAGAGGGCAGACCCATGTATCCTTTTCGGACTGGGCCCGGCTGAGCTCCATGGGCAGAAGCATGGCCACCAGGCGCTCGCCTTCAAGCCTTTCCCCCAGGCCTGGCTCCAGGGGGGGACCCTGGTAACCCGCGTCCGGGCAAGGGAAACTGTGTCCTTGGTTTAATTTTATTCATAGAGGTCTTGTGAACCGTGCTTAGTCTGGACCTTCACCTAGTACCTGTTTGCCTTGGGTGACCCTACCAGGGGCATAATGCCCCCGACAACATAGCTCCCAGGATCATTAGGACACGCAAACCCTTCCACCACGATAAGGTGGCGATTCGAGGATGGGTTAACACTTAAAAGTATATTATAAAAGCACCTAAATAATTCCTTACAACTTACAAATATTATACAGTATTTTAAAATACTTGTAGCATGACTGATACATGTACGGTAAATATTTGTCTGAGATCAACCTTTTTCTTTTTTTTTTCTTTCACTGTATTGAAATAAAACAAGTTAGCATTCACATTAACCAATGTGACTTAGTTTTTAATTAACCTGAAAACTTGCTAAGAAGTGATTTTTAAATTAGAATTAAAATAATATTGGCAAAAATGTGGTAAAAGATTTTGTCTAGTCTGATTGTGTGCCTCTGGCACACTGAGTAAAATTTCTAACTAGAACACTTTCATGGGAAATTGTACTTTTGAACTGTCAAACGATTCTTTCATGAATTTTCATAAAATTTGAGGCATGTCCCACCTTTGCTTACAAAGACTGAGAAGAATAGAGAATGTTAGTTTTATATGTTTTTAAAATTTTGTTTATATTTAACAAATAAAATTAAGTTGGTCAGAAAAATGTAGAATCTTTGTTCCCTTTAAAGTTAAACAAAGGTTAATGTGAATTAATCTATTTTTAAATTGCATTTTGAAAAACATCCGTACTTTTCTGAAACTGGGGATAGTAAACACTGTAGTTTCTCTGTCGCATCAGTCAGGTTCACCTGATTGTATACATGGTATTATTCAAGTGTATTATATATGTAAGATTTATATATATATTTTTTATATTTATATATAGTATGTATCTTTGCTTTCTCAGGGTGACTTTGTGGACAGAGGGTATTACAGTTTAGAGACATTCACATATTTGCTAGCACTTAAAGCAAAGTGGCCAGACCGCATTACACTGCTGCGTGGGAATCACGAGAGTAGGCAAATTACACAAGTGTATGGCTTTTATGGTGAGTACTAAAAATCATTTAAAACAGTTGCTGTATAATCATTTGTAGTCATTACATTCTAATACGTTATCTCTTTTCTCTTAAAGATGAATGCCAAACTAAGTATGGAAATGCCAATGCTTGGCGATACTGCACTAAAGTGTTTGACATGCTGACTGTTGCTGCCGTAAGTAGAGTTTTCTCTTTTGATCTTGTTTTTGGCTGTAACCAACTGACTGAACCTGGTGTGATTTTGGCCATGTCCTTACTTGTATGTGTCCTTATAGCATGTATAATTTCCTTCCATCATCCATTCTTGTTATGGTGGAGATCACACAGAGGAACTTGAGCTTTACTTGCCAGGGCCAATTTTGGTGTTTTTAAAGTAGATCGAGCACGAGCCTTGTTATAAGAAGAAAAAAGTAGGTCTAGCTCACTTAGGCATGGTTAAAGAAAATTTCAAACTAATGATTGAGGTGGCAACAATTTGCATGATTTATTCAGTCCAATTCAAAACAAGTCAAAATGAGGCTCAGTAGTGTGTGGCCTCCATGTGCCTATATGACCTCCCTACAACACCTGGGCTGCTCCTGATGAGGTGACAGATGGTCTCCTGAGGGATCACAGCCAACTCCTGGACAGTCTGTGGTGCAAAGTGGCTTTGGTGGATGGAGCGAGACATGATGTCCCAGATGTGCTCTATTGGATTCAGGTCTGGGGAACGGGTCGGCCAGTCCATAGCATCAATGCCTTCGTCTTGCAGGAACTGCTGACACACTCAGCCACATGAGGTCTCGTATCGTCTTGCATTAGGAGGAACCCAGGTCTAACAGCACCAACATATGGTCTCACAAGGGGTCTGAGGATCTCCTCTCGGTACCTAATGGCAATTAGGCTACCTCTTGGGAGCACATGGAGGGCTGTGCGGCCCCCCAATGAAATGCCACCCCACACCATAACTGACCCACTGCCAAACTGGTCATGCTGGAGGATGTTGCAGGCGTCTCCACACTTTGTCGTGTCTGTCATATGTGCTCAGTGTGAACCTGCCTTCATCTGTGAAAAGCTTATTCAATTCAGTTCAGTTTGATTTTTATAGCACTTTTTACAATTGACATTTTCACAAAGCAGCTTTACAAAAAAAATGTGTTTAAGGAGAAATCTAAGAATTTTTCAGCAACCCCCTACACATCTTCAATGAGCAAGCCCGCGGCGACAGTGGCAAGGAAAAACTCCCTCGGTTGTTACGAGGAAGACACCTTGAGAGGAACCAGGCTCAGGAGGGAAACCCATCCTCATTTTGGTGAAACCATAAAAATACATCGCATGTAAGAACACTTAAGGAGCGTATCAAAAGTACCGAAGTCCAGGAAATAGGGGTACAGGAAATCTAGGGTGAAGTGTATACATATATAAGAACTCTTTTAGATCAAAAACTTTGTTGTTTTACCAGCCCATGACATTTTCCGAGTGAAAATAGGTCAACCTCTGGTAAAAGCGTGAGACATCACATATGGAACTAAAACCACGGTAAACAATGGCTGAAAGCTACAGTGCATCTCCGTCTGTTCCTTTGGAATGTGAAAATTCTGAGCTTAGCCTGTCATACAGGTCATTTTAGTTAGTTAATTGTCTCCATTTTAGTTAGGCTGGCCCATGTCTCCTCTTAGAACTGGGCACGGCCTTGTCTTTGAGATATTTGTATTACTGATGAGACTTACTCGTACTTACTGATGGGTTTCAAAGAACAAATCTTCACTCTCAAGAATACTGAGCAGTGTATTGAACATTGGAGACTCCTGAAGGCCATTAAACTCCATTTTGATTTCTTAAAGCCCTGTTCTTTGCACTTGACTCTGATTGCTCATCCTCATGTCTCAACAAGTCTCGACATGTCTGGAAAGTAAAATAATAAAATAATCTTACACTCACTTCAGTAAATAAACTCCTCATAAAATAGTCATCATGTAATCAATCATAGTGCAATAAATCATACAATTGCTGTTCTATTGGTTATATTATTGACAATTTAAATATATATTTCATTAGAGGTGACTTCATTGGACAGTTCTCCATTTCAGGATCACAAAGGAAATATATCACTCAAAATATACACTAATTTGAGTTACTATATAATCTCCAAAAATATTACAGTTTCTGTATTCATTTTCATGTTAATGCTGTTATTGATCAATATTGAATTCCAGTACATGATTGGGAAGTCCAGCAATTTGCATATGATTTATGGAGGACCAAATATGACATCATGACACTTCAGACCAACAGTTTATAGGCCTTCCTCAGTTCATCGGTCCAAAACACACAGTGCCCCCTGTGGCGCTCGATATCCCGATTTCCTCCACTTCATTGTGTGTGTGTGTGTGCGTGTGTGTGTATTGATGATATGCTTTACTTATTTTGCAGTTGATAGATGAGCAGATCCTTTGTGTGCATGGTGGACTTTCACCTGACATCAAGACTCTCGACCAGATTCGTACCATTGAGAGGAACCAGGAAATCCCCCACAAAGGCGCGTTTTGTGACCTTGTCTGGTCTGATCCAGAGGATGTTGACACTTGGGCTATCAGCCCAAGAGGGGCGGGTTGGCTTTTTGGAGCCAAGGTCACCAACGAGGTAACTATTCACTTGAATACCTCTAAGATTTTTTTCTTAATTACTGATTTAATGTACTGCTCCTGAATTCTGCATTGCATAGCTTCTTACTTGATTCTGTCTGTGATCATAAATCGTTTTTTCCCTTTTTTTCCCAATTTCCTTTTTTTCTTTTTTCTTTTTTTTTAAAAAACACTCAAAACCAAACTAGAGAAGCATTTCTTGAATGCTCATAGATAATATTTCAAAAGTAAAAGCACTCTTTGATATTCTTAGTTCAGCTACTTTATAAGGGGCTATTAAAACCTTATTTAATTTTTGAGCTTCTGAGTTGCCCTTTAATGGTAATTCAGCAGTGGTGTCTTCAGGGTTGTGGAGGAGGAATTGGCATGAAATTTCTTTGTTGTGCAAATGGCTCAGGCTCCTGTAAATAGCATGGCCAGTGCAAAACAATTACCATTATACAATACTATTCAATGGCTTTTCATAAGAAACAAAACACCTTTCATAATTTTTTAAAAACTAATTTTACTAATTACTTTGATCCAGTTATTGATGTTACATTATTACAACACTTTTGTCCATCCTAAAATGAATTTGTTCATCTTTTATTAGCTGGAAAAAGTATAAAAAAACTCACAAAATATTCACAAAACAATCTGTATACTTGTAGGATTAATGTAAAGCGTAGTTGAAAATTGGTTAATAGGTTGGCGAGATATGGACTTTTATACAGGAATGTCCACGTGTGACAAGACTTGTCAATCACTGTGTGTGTATGTATGTATGTGTGAAGTTCTGCTAGATGTGCTGGTATTTTATTATGCAGTTATTTAAATCTGAGCTGATAGCTAGCTGACTTAATGTTAAGAACACAGTCAATACATATAATCAATAAGTATTAAAGATCAATACTTATAATTTATACTTGTATACAATACTTATAATTTTTATCACTGTTACACAAACACATTGAATATGGCTGTTGTCAGAATATTTTCGCAGTTTTTTTCTCTCCAAAGAACCTCACTGCAAAAAGCAAAGATTACATTAACCCAGAATGTAAGCGCATTAAGGCAAAGTTTTGACATGTTTTACTATTTTTAACCTGTGTACTAGTGTGGTGGTGTACATATTGAGTTGAATGCACATACATTTTCCATATGTTTTATTATTTGTATAAGCGACATGTTAAATTGATATTGGTGTTGGGAGTATTGTAAGTATTGAAAGTGAAAGAAGCCGTGCCACTAGTTAGGGTCTGAGAACAATAGGTGCGTACTACCATATGGTTTCCATAAAGTCTAATATAAGGTAAGCCTTCAAACTCTTTTGTCACTCAAGAAAATATGTATATTTTCATCATCTGGTGGTTTTTACATACATTTTCAAGGGTGCAATCTGCTAAAATTCACTGGATAATTTTAGATTAGCCTGTTTGTAAAGGATGCTCTTTCTCATTCATCATGTCTAGAAGCACAAAATCCTTTTGCACCCATAACATTAAGTAAACAGGAAATCAGCCATTTTGGGTGAAAGGTGAAATTTTTGGCTGTTTGATCAAAAATTCTATTTGAACAGACTGCTAGAGGTTTTGTCCCATCAACTTACTTTCATACTCTACAAGTGAGAAACCAAAATATATCAAAAGCTTGAGTTTTTGCCATGCACACAGAATTTGACAATGCTGCAAATTTGAAAAAAATTAAAATGTGGCTATAACTCAAAACTTGAGTTTTTGGCAGACACAAAACTTGCCAATGCTGCAAATTCCCTCATTCTAAAAATATTCCCATGAAATAGTAAGTGGCTATCACATACACGTACATTACAGATTTGGCCCCAGAAAACACATAATTAATAACCGTCAGAGCATGAACACATTTGTATTACAGTGTCTTGGCAAAATTCACTGTGGCCAAAGAACTTCTGTCCAGAGAAAGTATCTTGTATTACACTGCTCCTAAAATAAGTGTAACACTTAAACAACACACTGTAACTCCACGTCAATCACACTTCTGTGAAATCAAACTGTCCACTTAGGAAGTAACACTGATAGACAAACAATTTCACCTGCTATTGTGCAAATGGAACAGACAACAGGTGGAAATTATAGGCAATTAGAAAGATTAAAATAAATATAAATAAAAATAAACGAGTGGTTCTACAGGTGGTGACCACAGACCACTTTCCAGTTCCTTTCTACTTTCTGGCTGATGTTTTGGTCACTTTGAATGCTGGCGATGCTTTCACTCTAGTGGTAGCATGAGACGGGGTCTACAACCCACACGAGTGGCTCAGTTGGTGCAGCTCATCCAGGATGGCACATCAATGCGAGCTGTGGCAAGAAGGTTTGCCGTGTCTGTCAGCGTAGTGTCCAGAGTACGGAGGTGCTACCAGGAGACAGGCCAGTACATCAGGTGATGTGAAGGAGGCCGTAGAAGAGCAACAACCCAGCAGCAGAACCGCTACCTCGGCCTTTGTGCAAGGAGGAACGGGGAGCACTGCCAGAGCCCTGAAATGACCTCCAGCAGACCACAAATGTGCATGTGTCTGCTCAACTGGTCAGAAACAGATTCCATGAAGGTGGTATGAGGGCCCGACGTCCACAGGTGGGGGTTGTGCTTACAGCCCAACACCGTGCAGGACGTTTGGGATTTGCCAGAGAACACCAAGATTGGAAAACTGGCCACTGGCGCTCTGTGCTCTTAAAAGATGAAAGCAGGTTCACATTGAGCACATGTGACAGACGTGACAGAGTCTGGGGACGCCGTGGAGAACGTTCTGCTGCCTGCAACATCCTCTAGCATGACCGGTTTGGCAGTGGGTCAGTAATGGTGGAGCGTGTCAGCAGTTCCTGCAAGACAAAGGCATTGATGCTATGGACTGGCCCGCCCGTTCCCCAGACCTGAATCCAATTGAGCACATCATGTCTCGCTTCATCCACCAACGCCACGTTGCACCACAGACTGTCCAGGAGTCTGCGGATGCTTTAGTCCAGGTCTGGGAGGAGATCCCTCAGGAGAACATCTGCCACTTCATCAGGAGCAGCCCAGGCGTTGTAGGGAGATCATGCAGGCACATGGTGGCCACACACACTACTGAGCCTCATTTTGACTTGTTTCAAGGACATTACATCAAAGTTGGATCAGCCTGTAGTGGGTGACCATTACCTGCTTCTCTAATCATTAAGCCATGGCTGCCCCCATGTCAAGTGATAATTTGTATCTTTCTCCTGCTTTATGATTCTTTATGAACCTCTTTCACAGATCCGCTGAAAAATCTCCTCGGACATATTCTTTTGACGATGCCCAGTGTGATGCTGCAAAACATGATACCTGGTGTGACGCAGTATGTTGCATGCCTGTTATTTATACTAAAGGACTGCAGATTTTCTTAGCCAAGTTAAACATGGAAAGAATAACTCTTGGAGCAATATAAAGTAAGAAACCTGTTCCCTGTGAGCCACCTTTGGGTATTTCATTCAAAAGGTGTGAATAATTATGCAACATGAATCACTTAGTTTGAGTTGTATAGAGTATAAAAAAAATCTATGTTAGAACAAATTCTTGTGAAATGTCTGGTGGAGCGAACACACGTTTACTGACTTTTCACGTGTTATGGGTACTCCGACACACGCATGCTCTCTCTATCTTGAAAACGCAGTTAATTAATCTATATTATAATATTATAATTATATATTATAATCTAATTATCGAATTAGATTCTGGCATTAGACCTAGTGGAACGTTTCTAACTATATAAATGTAATAATTATCTAAACTGAGAGCTTACGGAAATTGTACTAAAGTAATATTATGACAGTCATTACATTTACATGGACAGGAGCTTTCCAATAGGTATAAAGCTCCGATCTAATTAGATCATTAGAAATTCAACTTTGCCTTCAAGTTAGAGAGAGCATGCGTGTGTCTGAGTACCCATAACATGCGAAAGGTCAGTAAACACGTGTGTTCAATCAACCAGTACCTCTTTAGTACAATTTCTGTAAGCTCTCGTGGAAAGTTCCTGTCTGTATAAATGTAATGACTGCCATATTATTATTTTTGTACAATTTCTGTAAGCTCTCAGATGTCTAGTAACAATAACATGAACAATATATAGCTCATGCGAAAAGTAATAACTTACTAGGAACGAACATGCACTCGTGAACTGCGGACAGACACACAATTTCTGGCTGAACGAAAATCGACACGTCACAGTACGTTCCGCGTAGCTCATGTCAAAGGTAATAGGAAAAGTATTCTTATCTCCATGTACTGTGAATACCTTTGCAACCCACTCTATGTTATTGTACTTTAATTTTTCTTAACATCTTAAAAAAATACTTTACAATGATTTGGTAAGATTGTGTACAAACCTGCATTTTCTGATAGGGTTTGCATCTCAGATTGACTATATGATCCCAAGCTCCAAGACCTGTTACATAAGAAGAAATAAAATGAGTCACTGCGTGAGTAAGAACTGACATGGATTAGTAAAACAATCAAGGTTTGCCAAATGCTGACTCGATCACACCTACATATGTGATTTAATCTCTTCAATTACTTTTCCATGCATTGTAGTTGAGCCACTGCTTTAAAACAAGATGACAAATCTGTGTTGGGGTGAGCCAGAAGGATTAAAACACAACAGGCCTTTTGTTTTCCGGTTGGAATGTAAAGAAGAAAAACACTGTATGACACCATGATTCATTAGTGAGTGTCATTATGTCTTTCAACAAATTTAATCTGTATTTACTTGCCATTTCCTAAATAAAAGAATAATGCTCTCTAATGTAATTTAAAAGCCCTGTAATATGCTGCATTCCCGAGTTGAAAATGCCTCTTACTAAAGCAGACAATCAATGTTGTCCACATATACCACACCTTCTGTCAAACTGCCCTAAATAAGTCACTATAAATAGGGTAACGGAACAAAATGAAAAGGAGCAACGGACATATTTCTAAACGTCTCCTTTATCCATTGACCTACTTCCTGTTGAATCTTCTATCCACAAGCATAGCTGCAAATAGGCTTAATGACAACGTCATTTCTAAGAGCTTTGCTATGATTGGAGCAGATGTTCTTTCTTCCTGCTCGGAGCCCTTTCACTGTAAAAATGCCCCTCAATTAACCAGAGCGCTGCCTCTAAATGAAGCCTCACATGGCTCATCATGCGCAAAGAAAGAAACATGGACAGTTACGGTGTGGCACAGGATGACTTAATTTAGGGTTTGCTGCAAATCCCAA
>JBCNYG010000005.1:21779172-21794387 GCA_039654305.1 Porochilus rendahli | reverse complement strand
TCTATGGTATAAGGAAAATTTACTACAATTTGCATATGCTATCCGGAGTAGCAGTTTGCCAGTTGGGGTTTGACTGAGGTAGATATATGACTGCCAATTATTGTGGGAAACAAGGTGCAGCTGCATGTTATCAGAACTCAGGAGAATAGATTAGCATGGGAGTCCGGGTGCAAGTCTGCTGTGAGCGTGACAGTCCCCTTCCCTCCAGGCACCACTCCGGGGCTGTCAACGTCATGGACAACCTCGAGTGTAGGGCGCTGGTTAACTGGTGTGCTGGTGATGGAAATCCTTCAGCAGGCTAGTGTACAGAACATCATTAAGGGGTACCATAACATTCCTCTGGACCATGTCCTTCCCAGTTCATTAGATACTCCAGCTTCCCACACCGCCAACTGGATTCCTGGCTGCCCCAGATGGCATAGATGGGACCTTCCTCTGTGGACAGGAAAACCAGGGGTGAATGGTATGGCTTAAACAGAGAGACATGAAACATGCAGGGAGTTTTGAATGTGGGATGGAATGCCAAATGACAAGTGATGATTGATTTGTGTGGTAATAGGGAAGGGACCAGTTCTGGGCATACTCCTTGCCTCCATGAGGCTTAGAAAGGCATGCTGTGCCAGTTTGGTCCAAAGCAGGGTCTTGGGTTTGCCATAGAGGAAGCTGGTCAGTAGGATACTCAACTTTCTGAAGTTCAGTTTATTGATGATGAATCATCAATAGAAATTGAAAAAACCTTAGAATCTCTGTAGTGCTTTTATGGTCTCCAGCTCAGGCTAGTCCTTAATGGCCCTTACCTTATCCTCCTCCATCCGGATACCCTGGGGGTTCACCACGTAGCCCAAGAAGAATTCCATTGACTGATGGAATGAGCATTTTTCAGCATTAAGGAATAGTTGATATCGGCAGAGGCACTGGAGTACCAGAGTCACATGATGCTCATAGGTGGGAAGGTCAGCAGAATAAATCATGATGTTGTCGATGTAGACTATGACAAAGCAATCCAACATGTCTCTAAAAATCTCTATCATGAATCCTTGAAACACAGAGGGAGTGTTAGCAAGCCCGGCAGTCATAGTGGCTGGTGGGAGTGATAAAGGTGGTCTTCTACTCATTTCCTTCGGTAATATGGTGGCCCCACATATGGCTGTGTGTATTAGAGGTAATAGGTAACGAAATAAGATGGTATTTTTATTGAGGGTGCCATAATGGAGAGATGGACAGAGGCCTCCATCCATCTTGAAGACGGGCAAATTTAGCCATAGTGTTGAGCCTCTTGCATGTATTCCCCCATGGCTTTCCTCTTAGGCAGGGATAGTGGGTATATCCCGCCTTCGGTACTGAAGCACCCTGGAACCAACTCAATAGAGCAATCCCATGGGCGATGAGGTGGCAGCCCTGCAGCTACGGAACTCTAAATGGAGGTGGTGCCAAGGTCAACATACTCCTCCCTGGTACACCAGGGCATCTTAGGAAAACAGCACAAAAAACAGGTCCCTCTCCAGCCCAGAATCTCTCCAGTGGCCCCGGATATAGAGGGAGAGTGTTGTATAAACTAGGGTCGACTCAGGATGACATCAGCCATAGAAGACTCCAAGACTAGAAAGGATAACTCCACCTGACGTAGGCATCCTATGTCTAGGCAGACTGGGCTAGTCTGGTGTTGGTGAGTCTTGGTCGTGAATGGTTCTCCAGTTATGGAGTGGATCGAAAAGGGGTTCAGGCAGCGGTTGTAGCTTGAGCTGGAGCCATCTGCAGAGGTCCCCGGAGAGGAAGTTGACTGCTGAGACGGAATCAAGAAGATAATGGATAATGGTTGTGACATAGTGATGTCATTACTAGTTCGACTCTCCATGGGACATGGAGATAAAATGGGACAGGCTGCGATGCCCTGGCTGGCTGCAGTACAGGCACAGTCCCTCCATTCTCGAGGTTAGTTGCACTGCATCTACTTGCATGAGTTCTGGAAAGTCAGACTGTGGTGTGTGGGCGGATTTCTGCTGCAGCTTGGCTAAGCATACTCTCTGCCGATGTGCAATATGAATGGGTAACTGAATATATTTTTCTAGTCTTAGGGTGTCGTCATAAGGAGAGACCTGCAGTCAGAGAGATGGCCCCAAGCACTGGCAGAAATGAGTGACCAAGGCCACTCCATTCCACCCGCTAACTCCTGTGAGGGTTCGAAACTGTACGGCATACAGATGGTTCTATATGTGCATCCTCTCCTGTCGCAAATTATGGAGCTTATTCTGGTTGGTGGAGTCCCCATTCAGTTGACTGAACACCTCCTGGAAGTGAGTGGTGAAGCTTGCATAGGTGGAGACCACTTCTCTCCACAACCCCTCTGCCCATGTAAAGCTTTCCCAGCGAGCACAGAGATGATATAAACCACTTTTGCACACTTGGTGGGAAAACGAGCAGGATTTTTCTTGATGGCAAGGAAGCACTGTTGCAGGAAGCCATCACAGCAATCTGCATAATCAGAGTAGTGGGCAGAGCTGACTATCGACCCCACAAAGCCTCCTCTTGGTACAGCATGTGGCGGCATTAGGGAGACTCAGAAGGTGATAGGGAGCATCTTACTTTCTTGAGGAGTGCTTGGAACACGTCTGAAGGGAAAGGAGGTGTGGTATTTACTAATCAGTTTGGTTGAGATTTCTCTTATTATAGACTGTATGAGACGAAAGTAATAGAAGAAAATTTTACTTTATTTAAATAACAAAGTAACATGGACTCTGTGAGCCAAAAGCACACAACTAAAAGATAACTAGAAAGAAAACCTGCCGTGAGGGGAGAAACAAACAAATTACTTTATACTCCAAGGGACAACAAAAACCAAAGATACTTGTGGATAAATCTTTTCAGATACAAAGGAGGGATGAGATGGTTGCTGAAGAAGTTCAGCTGGCACATCTCGGACAGGTAGGTTGGATGAGTCAACCACTAGCCAGAGTAGCAATTCAGCGCGTAGCTCCAACGAGGTTGAGGTCATTTGGGGCTTGACTTAGGTAAATATAGGGGACCAATTAGTGTGGGATACAAGGGGCAGGTGCATGTCATCAGAACTCCAGAGAATGTGAATGATAAGCACAGGAGCCGGGGAATGAGTCCTGTGTGGGTGTGACAGATTGGCAGTTCCAACTTGTCTATAGGTGTGTAAGTGAGTGTGAATAGTTGTGTCTTGGCCCTGCAATGGCGTGGCGAGCTGTTCAGGGTGGTTCCTGCCTTCGCCCAGAGATCGCCAGCCTTCCTGGGACCCTAATTAGGATAAAGCAGTTTAGAAAATGAATGATAAATAAATAAATATATAGCAGGGTTAAACATTTAAGTTTTTTTTTTTTTCAAATCCATTGTGGTGGTGTACAGAGGCAAAATTATTAAAATTGTGATAGTAGGTGCTGATATCCAACAATCAGATCTACACAATTTGCTGGCTACAGTACTCCTACAGTACTAAAGGGTTTCTTTATTATGGGAAGCAGCTTTGTATGTTTGTATTAAGGTCATAATGAGAATCTATTTAGTTTATTTTTATAGCTTTAAATTACATTTATTTTACATTATTATATTTATTCTATTTATTTTATGTTATATTTTTTAAATTATATTTTCATGAATTCAGTTCTGCACAAATAACTTGCATCACATCTACCAGAGAGCTATTCTGAATTCTTATATACAGCAGTTTTAAAACACAAATGCTTTAATTTAAAATCACAGGTGATGCGATTTAAAAAATAATTTATCTTTACTTAGGTGAAGTTCAGCGAGTTGACCATCGACATGTTTCGCATGCTACAGGCCCTTGAGCGAGAACCAATGAATCTTGCCACCCAAACCACCAAAACAGGGACACTTGTAAGAGAAGACTCTTGCACTCTCCCCATCTCTCTCACCGTTGAGTGTTCTTTTTCATCTCTTTTTTACTTTTCCTTTCATCACTTTTACTCCCTCTCACTCTCTTATGCTTCCATTTCTCTATTTTTCCAGGAGCCTAGCGAAAAGCCAGCCAAGCGGGAGAACCCTCACAAGTACCTTCTATATAAACCCACCTTCAGCCAACTTTACACCTTTCTTTCGGCCTCCTTCAAGGTCAGCATACATTTTCTTCACACATCACCTTAGTTACTGTTTTACCACCTACCTGTGTAGTTGCTAATTACATAAATGGCTTGGTAAAATTGGAAATTTAAATATACAGAGTTTGTAAAGTATTCCAACCCATTCAGTTTTTAGCTTTTTTTTTAAATCTTCAACACTTAAAAGGAGGTTATGCTTTTGGTGAGGTGTGCCTGTGAGTTTGTTAGCAGAATGTGTTTGTGTGTGTTAGCAGGATTACACAATGGTATAGGCATTTTAATGAAATTTTGAGAGTGATTGGTAATCGTATTTTAATTCTGTCTATATGTTTGTACGTTTTTATCTCTACTCATATCAGATCCTACGTTGCAATGGATACTGTGTTTGTGTTTGACTAAAGATCTAAAGATTCTAGGTTTGGTTACTGGTTAGCTCAAGATAATGCATTTTTACTGTTTTATTTTCAATAAAATATATTGCAATATAAAAAAAACAGGGATAATTCTCACAATATTCAAGGTCATAAGGAAGATGAAGGAAACTCCTTTTTTGTCATTCAACAGCAGACCTTATCCACATCTGTTAAATGATGACCTTATCTCATTTTTGGGGTTAGACCACTGTGGCTCTCAGCCCTTCATATTAGAACAGAGAATAGGAACAGAGGTTTCAGGGCTATGTCCAAAAATATATATGATCTCTGGCGATACTAGGTGGGCCTTTTGAAGGGGAACCAAACATTTTAAACAATAAATGTCTCACCTGCAGACACTGACAAAAATTATTGTGTGGATAGTACAATTCCTGTCTCTGTTGCTCAAAAAACTTTACTGTTTGGCCTTTCTTAAACCAATATCTCCAAAGAAAGGGCAATTTGTCTATACATAGCCTAAGATTAAACTAAACTCCTGCAGACCGCATAAGATATTGATTAAATTTTAAAATGTGAAGTGCTCTTTACCAGATGTTTTTTATGGGGGCAGAGCCCATTGTGCCATATGCCTGAGATTTAAATTAATGGTAAAATAACAAATGAAGCACACCAAAGCCATCTCTGTCCACATTTAAAATTTCATTAAAGTGAATTACAAATTTAGTCAAACTGTGTAAATAGTGTAAAGTGATGCAGACTTGAAGAGCCTGGAAAAGATTTATTTCTGGAGTGCAGTTAATTAGGGTTTTGGGTGTCAGACTGGAATCCCTCTTATTTTTACTTGTTTTATTATTCGAGCCCAAGCACTGTAGGTGTGCAGGACCCTGTTGTTTCCGCTCCATTTATTATTATTATTGCTTAAGAGCCGACACATATTACTATTCACCCTGCAAAAATGTGGCTCTTTATTTTTTTCTTATTTTTCTTATTTTTCTTCTTCTTCTTCATTTGCTCTTAATGCAGCCCGAATGGCAAAGTGTACCTGCACAATGTATATATTAAAATGTATGTCTCGGTGCTGTGAAGTGTGCGATTAAATTTATTGGCGTTTCACATTACTATGGAGCCAAAAACCACTCCAAAAAATTTCATTAAAATGAATGGAGAGGTCAACAAACGATCATGAAACTCACCTCATTTTGATGCCTCGCCAAGAGCCATAATTTCACATAGGAACTTAGTTGAACTTTTTAAATATAAACACTGAAGTAGACACTTCTATGGTCAAAATGGCTTTTTGCTACCCTTTTATGGTTTTCTCTTAATCTTTGATCAAGTGTTATAAGGATTTCTGAGTCAGTTTGTGTGTTCAAAATTGGTGTCTATTGCGTACAATGACCTGGGCTAGTGTGCGTGATATCATCTTAGATTGTGAGAAAGATCTTACAGTGTGCTGGTTCTGACCATGTAACCTTCGAGTCAACCTCACTTGTAGAAGCAAAATAGGGAGCCTCTGACTGACAGCTGCACCAGTACTTTGTCCACACAACTTAATACAAATTAGAGCTTTTTAAAATCTTTAAAAATTATTTTGAGGGTTATTTTTACATTTTGACCCTTTAAACACTTTTTACAGTACAGAAAAATAGTTGAAATCAATGTGTTCACTGAATTCTTAGCTCTCGAATGCTGTCAACCTCATTGCGATGGGAAATATGGTTTTCAGATCAGAAAACTAAAAGCAAGACGTGTGCCTAAATTACTTTAGTTTAAATGGCAGTTTAAAGTTGTCAGTGACTGCCAATTTAACGTGTGCACATTCAGGTCACTTGCGCACACACACACACACACACATATGTAGCGTGCAAACTTCCTGCGCTCGTCATCTCTCTCTCTCTCTCTCCCTCCCTTCCACACACATACACACACGCTCACCTGTTCTTCCCCCTCCCATACCCGTGAAACAGTTAACCCACTCGCTTTCACACACCAGCGCTAAATAAAAAAAATCTTTTATTAGATGTGAAATAATTCATTAGATATGAAATGTCGGTGACTAAATCAGTTAAGTAACAGTTCTGTTCATAAAACCAGTAATTAGGACTGATTTATGAAGAGGTTGAATATTGCAGTTTTATTATGCACGTGTTGACATTCACATTTTTATTTTCTTATTATAATATTTAAAACGGAACCTTTGTCTTATTATTCACTACTTCTTCTTTCCTTGTTCTTCTTTCTCTTTCTTCTTATAATCCAAAGCCTTGCTTTTCTTTCTTGATTCTCACTTATTTTCTTCTTCTTAATACTGTTATTATTATTATCCACTATTATGAATAATAATATTACTATTTACTCATATATTATTGTAGTTGTACTTAAAACCATCCTACACTCCTGTTGTTTTTGTTGGTACAGATGTGTGAAGTTGTCTATTAGTTATACATTACGGTATGGTGTATTTTTTTTATTATTTGAATATAGGAATGCTTTGGGCCTGTGTGTTTTGATGTAATATAAAGTACTTATGTCGTTATGCATTTCCAAAATATGAAAAGTTTTTTTTCTGTTGTTTCACGAGAAATTTTCTATCCAAAATATCAAGAGATTTTTCTACACCTTTGTTCTTTGTATTAATACTTTATTTAAATTGGTTTCTCAAATAAAAAAAATCTAATCTAGGATCTGTTATTTAAAACTAGCAGCAGTATCTTTTTTTTCTAAATGTTATGTATACATTAGGGGTACATTTTAAAGAATCGATCTTTAAAAACACATTTTTTCAAACATTTCCTTCCTTAATCACATCGCATATTGTCCAGGCAGGGCCTCCGTCGTAAACTTTTCCAGTGAGTGCCGAGTACAGAACTAGCTTTTGGCCTACAGCCAGCACCGTCTTCGCTGAAGTGTGGCCAGCATTATGCTTGGGTCTTATTAAATCTGATTAACCTCTACTGAATCTAGAATAGACATGAACGCTTTTCTGAAAGGATCCTCTGGTTTATCAAAATTAATAGTAAAGTCACCAACAATTAAAGTTTTATCTATCGAAACAAACAGCTTTGAAATGAAGAGTACGGCCCTGGGGCTCTGTAAATAATAATTAAAGGAATCACCTGCGTGAGCATATTTTTTCCGGAAGCATATGTTATGTTAGTATATAAAATTTCAAATGCATTAAATCTATGTGTAGATTTTTGGATAAGGCCTAGATTATTAGTATAAATTACTGCGATGCCTTCTCCTCTGCCAGTTAGACGAGGTTGGCTGGCTGTAGATTCAGTATGATTTAAATTTATTTTAATAAGATTTCTAAAACAAACTGAGTGTTTTGTTTAGTTCGGGGAACAGACACAGTTTCTATAGCATTGAACTTGACCTTGAGTGACGACTCTGTGCAGCTAACAGGTGCTCGGATTAGCCTGTTTCTCTGCTCTCTGGCCTTGGCTCTGGATAGTCACTGACTGACTAGTCCTGTTTTTGTGTAATATGCTGAAGGAATTTAAGGGGCACCTTTCTGAGTGGGATGAATACCGTCCCGCCATTTCAGGCCAGGTTTACCCTCAAAAGTACTCCAATTGTCTTTAAAGCCCACTTCGTTTTCAGAACACCACTTGGACATTCAGCAGTTCAGCGACCATAGCCTGCTGTAATTCGCTAATTTCCACACCTCTATAAAGTTACTCTTAGTAACCTCTGACTGACGAAGGCGTATCTCATTAACTCCAGCCTCTATGACAATCTTGGAGAACCTACGCTCGCCTGAGAACCTAAGATAACCTGCTATGTCCGGCGCTCTGGCTCCCGGGATACCCCTAACTAGTGCTGCTGGTGCCCCTAAAGGAATAGCTAATTTTAAGTGTCTTAAAATGGAGCTTCCTATAACCAGAGCTCTATCTATCTGCAATGTCGGCATCATTTACAACTTCCAAGGAATTAATTTAAGCCTTACATAAAGTTATTAATATTAGCAAACAAATTACCAAAATTAACTACTCCCTAAACCTCCACAAATAAATGTTTAAAAATAAAAAAGCTACTTTTCAGAAACTAGTAATTACAGTTACAGTGCCAGTTTATGAATGTCTGCATTTAAAACGCCCTAACATCCATTTTCTATTAGTAGTTATAGTATAGTTTTCTCAGTCAACTTGAAAAACTTTATTGATGATGGATATTAATACTGTGTATTTTTACCATAGGGTGTGGGTGTGGCAATGCCAAAATGTTTCTCTGTTTGTCACCATGCTAATAAAAGTGGCTACCATTCATATATATTATAATATCAGTTTTAAACTTTATATCCTTAATAAGAGTCCCAGCCTAAACACATTTCCATTACACTGTCTGATAAATGTGATAATGCCACCTTCTGTTCAAAGGATATAAAAACGTGTGTGTGTGCGTGTGCGTGTGCGTGTGCGTGTGCGTGCACAGCTTGAAGAGGTTTGTCCTGATCCATGCAAAAATGACTTGTGAGACCTTACGTACAATGAGATATTGTGACTTTTTGTAATAGGATGTGGGTATGGCAGGGCAGCAAATATTGATGCTTTGAAAAGTTGTCAACAACACAGGAAATGGGAAAAGCTGCCCCAAAACAGGATTATTAACAGTTCCACTCTGAGCATTTACATGTTACAGTTTTCTTTGATAGACAAAGTGGCATCTAATGGCAATGTGCAATATATGCTTTAGGCATTGATGTCCTACTTCTATTTATTTTTACCTGAAGTATCCAAATTGGTCAGAAACTTTAAGTACCTTGATGGTAATATGTGGTATATATTTTGAACTCACATTAAACCGTGTCATTTTAGTGGAGCAGGGGAGTTGGACCTTTCATGTGGGAAAAAGTCCTTGTGACTGACCTCACTGATGCTATTTTTCTGGCACATGGTTGTGGCATAATGGTTTCATAGCACTCCCTAGTGAATTACAAAAAAAGCAGCCCTCACAATGTGTTTCCCATATGTAAATGTAATCTTTATTTTCTCATGTTTAAAGCTTAAAGTTGACTTGGACCTTAAGGGGGGCACACTACTCTTATTACACCGGCAAAGACACCAATCAATAGTTATCCATCTGTAGCTCTGCCTTTAAGCATTTAATTCTATATGTTAAATGTATTTTTTATCTTAAGCTGATCATGTAAACCTGACCCGGGAAGTGATTTTTAATTTTTCTTAATTTAGTCACTTTGGACATTTATTTTGTTTGGTAATCTGATTTGCTTTGTGACTCAGTAAATAGTACACTGTAATCTAGCATACCCTCTGGCACAAGTCCCCTGAGATTAACAAAGTTTTTCTTGTCTTGTCCCTTGTATTAATGATAATCTTAAAGCAAACATTGCTTCTAAGTGTGCAATAAGGGCAACACACTTGCAATATTATAGATATAGCAGATGTACAATTTGTGACAAAAATATTTTTTTTACTCTTATTTTCTTATATCTTTTACATTTTTTCTTAATCCAGTGCTATACCCTTAGCTGTAGTAATAACTTAAATTACCCCACTTTGGGACTGATAAAGGATAATCTTGTCTAGTTCTGTCCTATCTTTCAATTGGTTTTAAATTTCCTTTGGAAGAAACCTTTGTGTGAATAATTTGTGCATCAGTTAAATCCCATATTTTTTCAAATGTATTCAAATCAGAAATATTGCTTGACCTGTCCATCATTTCCAATAAATACTTATCCAATATATGTTAAAATAATCTGTACACAGTTTGATATGTTGTCTTTATGATGGATGATTCACCAGCTGAAAGCAATTTGTATTTCTGTCGATTCTGAAAGTTGGTCTAATAATTTTGCTGAATAGTGCTTGTATAGTTTTGTGTGTTCTAGTTACTGATTTGGCTTTGGTTCATTTAACAGGAGCTACCTGCCAGTAGTGTTCTTCTGGTTTATCTGTCAGCCACTGGGGTCTTTCCCACTGGACATGTGGATTATGAAGGTATGTTTTTTGGTTGTTTGTTTGTTTGCTTGTTTGTTTTGCTTTGGGGTTTTTTGTTTGTTTTATTTCCCTGTTTCCCAGTCATACTGTTTTTTTGTTTGCTAACAAAATTGCAAATTACAAAAGTGTAAAGGTAGACCAAGGATGGAATAGAAAACTTGATTTAAAAAACTCAAGGCAATTTGCCTTTAAAAATTAATTAAAAGAAAACAAATTAATGAAACAGGACAGAAGAAAAGACTGTATGCACAGTATGCACCTGAATACTGACTAGTGGACTTTACCACCTCACCATGAATCATTGTACACACATGTTACAAGCTTGTCATTCCCGGCCCCCTGATCCATCTTCACCTCTATATAAACCTGGACTTTGTATCATACTTCTGTGAAATGCTATTATGTTTTTTTTTTTCGGAGACTTATGGGTAATTTTGATCTTGGCACTTTTTACCAAACCCTTTGTTGTTGCCCTTCAAGCTGACCTTTTGCCTGTTTCCTTATTAAAAGTCTTTCTTTTGGGCAATTTTCACATTTGTGTTCAATAATTTAACAAAAGGCATTACAATCAGTTCCCCTAGGTGATTTCTTAGTCAGTGTATTTGGAGCAATGCAGGGGCAGTCCCTTCTGTGTTATTTGTATGTATTCAAGCATCTAATTTATAAAGCAGTGGAATCCTTAAAAAGGTTATGCTTGAATATTAACCACTCATGTACACATGAAATCCAGATTCTAGCTTGACTCTGTCAATTAGTGACATGCCCGATTCTTAAGATTATCCCTGCTTTATTGGCAACTACTTCTTAATACTCATGACAGAAAAGCTTAGAGTGCACACGTTGCTGAAGTCTGGGTGCACAGAGAATTTAAGTTTGTCATGTTAAAAGTCTAGTCTTTCAGGGTTTGTCTTTCTGTTTTCCTTAAATCTTGTCAGAATAGGTCAGGAATTCACCGTCTGCAATAATTTGTGAATCCCAGTAATCTGAGCATCCCTTTTCTTATATTGGGTAGAGGAATGTCATGTATGACCGTATAATAGCCATCAGGGAGTTGTTGTTTACGAGCAGATAGGTTAAAAACCAAGGTATGAGACTGAGGGTTGACACCAATTCAGCAAGGCCTTTAAGCTACATAGCCATTACATAATATCTCCTTGCTACCAACAGTTATGCAGCATGCAATGTGTATGTTGTGACAGGACACAGACAGCAGGTGACACAAATTCAAATTCACCGAAAAACAAACATGTAAGGCAAAGTAGATCCCTGGGGTATGTACATCCATGAAAATTGCCTATTTTAAAATTAATGCAAACAAACTTTGAGCTTTTAAAAACAGGGATACGAATGAAAGCATAACATAGATATACCTCAGTGAAAAATGTGTGATGTAATGGACAGCACTAATATAGATAGAAAGGCACGAAAAATAGTGAAATGTCACGTATTATAGGAGCCATACTGATCACAAGGTCATTTATGTATGTAAAAGTATGTGTAATATATTTTTACAGGATCAACAGGTGTATTGTATTGTGATTTATGGTTGGAATTATAACATGATGTGCTAATATCAAAAATTATTTTCTAATGTTCTGCAAATAAAGAGCTTTGTTTTCAGAACACAGGCTGATTTGTTTTGAGCAAAGCACAATAAAGAGTACATTTAAGTCAGCCCTTGTTACTATGAAAGACCTTGAGTCACTTTAGCCTAATGATTGTATACTGAAAGTGTCATACTGTATGAAATCGGTAATGTGTCATTAAAAAGAAAGCCAGATTGAAGGAATAAATGTATGTACCTGTTGGGATTATTGTAAATGTAATAGATAGTCTTAGGGCGATGTATTGGAACCCACCTATTTTGATGGAATGTATGTTCATTATGCTCATTTTGCTTTGCCTGGTGGGAAAACTCATGACAGGCCTGGTGGGTCACCAGGAGGCTCCCATTGAGGGGGAAGCACTGTTAGGATCAAGCCCTTTTCTCCTTACTCTCTTCCTGGTTAGTCCTGTGTTTTTCCCTCTCCCTTGTGTGTATAATAATAATAAATAACAATAATAATAATAATAATAATACATTTTATTTAAAGGTGCCTTTCTTGGCACTCAAGGTCACCGTATACAAACAAAAAAACAACAGAACCACAAAAATATACAAAAATAAATAAGATAAAGAAAATAAATACAGAGAATAAAATCAGTTGGACTATTTTAAATTACGTGGAATAAGAAATTTGAAATAGGTGGGTTTTGAGTTCAAATTTAAAGTTCCAGAGCCAGGGAGCAGAGCAGCTGAATGCTCTGTTCCCCATGGTAGTAGGACCGAGCTGCTGGTGGATCTTCTGAATTTTATTTGCCAAGAATAACATAGGGGTGTTACAGAAGGCTGTTGAGTAAAGGTGTGATCGTAGAGAGTCTAGGGGCTGGATGAAATTCTTGTGTAAAGAAAACAGTGATTTAGAATTGCCTTCATTTGAATAAATTAAGCCAGAGAAGTAACAGGATTTGGTGCAATCAATGCAGTCCTTATAGTGCAGGATATGATTTTTGTGAATTTTGTGTGTTCTTAGTGGATGTCCAGTCCAGGTTTTCCGTAGAGCTTTTCAAGTTGCCAACCTTGGCTTTTATGAGGCAAAGGTTGGGAGTGAACCAGGGGGCTAAGATGGAGAAGGATACAGACTTGTTTTTTAAAGGAGCAAGACAGTTGATAATGTTATGAAGTCCAGTGTTGTAATGTGAAATCAGTTCCACTGGGGTAAATGTACGTGTCCATGAGGCAGTCAGTACTGGAAGTAAGAGCATCCATATAAATGTTACTCAATGTGATGAGACATGGAAACTTAATAATGGAGAGGGTGAGTGTGATATCGAATGAGAGGAGGAAATGATCAGTTATTGGAATTTTTTCAGCAGGGGTAGTTCATCAGATGAGTCCCCTGCAGAGTTGGTTAGTTTACAGTACTCTAAAACAAGTTAAAGACAATTTTTAAAAAATTTATAAGTTCCAAAGTTTACCGGTGAGTAGCGCCAGCAAGTCGCACCAGTGTTCACTGGAAACCAGTGTTCAACGGACTATGTCTCTTCTAGGTTTTATGTGTCTGGAGGAATGGGTGAGGCTCCCTGATTACTTTACTCACCTGCTCATTCAGTACACAAGTTTTTAATTCCAGCACCACCTCCTGCAATATAAAACTGGGTTCCTTCAGACACTCCAATTCACCAGTTCACCCAGCTTGGTCAAAGATTCATCTACTGTGAACTCCTTTCCTTGCCACAGCCTAAACACCCTGGAACCCTGCTGCCATCCAGTCCTCAGCCTTGAAAAGACCCCATCTCAAGGACTATTCATAGTTTCAGTTAACTCGAGTTGTTGGTAAAGTAGCCTTTTTTTGAATTACAGTATGTGTTTCTTGGAGGTCCTCAATTCAAGTATTTTTTCCTTGTTAACCATTGAAAATTTCTTTTCAACATTCAAGGTACATTTTGATCATCCTAACCTCAGTGGGAATGCAAATAGTCTCCACCACAGTCTGTCTCATGGTAACCACACAGTAGTGGAATTTTCTGTAGAATTTTTAATCTTATCTGCAGATGCTTACTGGAATGAGGCAGATTTACAGGATGTGTTCATTAAGTGAATTAGCAAACAACTCAAGGATGAACTAGTTACCAGGGATGAACCTACTCACCTCGATCCCTTGTCTCTCTAGCAAGTAGGTTGGACAATTGTATTAAGGAGCAGAAGTGTTTTCTTTAACGTGCACAACAATCCAACATCCCACTGATTCCTCTCAAAGGACTGCTCTATTGACGTCTTTTCTGGTGTATCTTTCCTCACCAGCCACCTTTACAGTCAGTCTAAACCAGAGCAAGAAGCCCTGGCGAAATACATTAAGAAATCCCTTGCTGCTGGCTTCTTTGTGGCAAAGAAAGATGGTTCTCCAAGTTTATGCCTTGATTTCAGAGGATCAAATAACAACTGTTAAAATAGGTATTCTTTGCCTCTTTTAACCTCAGCTTTTAAACCTTTCCATGAAGCCAACTTTACCAAGCTGGACCTCTGGAATACATACAACCTGCTGAGAATTGAGGAAGAAGAAAAATGGAACACTGCATTCAACACTCTGCATGGACATTGAGTGTCTTGTTCTGCCCTTTTGGTTTAACCAAATTAATCAATTGGTTAATGATTTTTTGGGCCAGTTTGTTTTCAATTGTTTTCAGTTTGGATATTTAGATTTTTTTCCCAAGGCCCTTTATTAACATGTTTCCCGTGTCCACCAGGTACTCCAGAGGCTCCTGGAGAACAAGTTCTTTGTTAAAGCTGTTACAGTGTTTCGTCAAGGCGTTCCCAGACCAGCTGAGAGATGTAGTCCCTCCAGCGTGTTCTGGGTCGGCCCAGGGGACTCTTCCCGGTCACACATGCCCAAAACACCACACCAGGGAGGTGTTTGGGAGGCATCCGATTCAGATGCCCAAGAAGATGAATGACTACCGCTCTTTGCCCCTCTGGGCAAAGACCCTGGGTAGTAATGAAGTGCTTCGAAAGGCTTGTCAGAGACTTGATTACTTCGTCCCTACCTGCCACTCTGGACCTGCTACAGTTTGCGTACCAGCCAAACCAATCTACAGAGGACGCCATCGCACACCTCCATCACACAGCCCTTAATCATCTAGACAGTGGGAAGAGGAATTATGTGAAAATGTTGTTTGTTGACCACAGTTCAGCGTTTAACACCATAATCCCCTCCATACTCACCACTAAGATGGAGATCCTGGGCCTCAGCCCATCCCTG
>JBCNYG010000005.1:21710672-21729260 GCA_039654305.1 Porochilus rendahli | reverse complement strand
AACCCTAAGGAGTTTGAAAAGGGAAAAAAAAAAAAAAAAAAAAAAAAAAAAAAAAAAAAAAAAAAAAAAAAAAAAAGAAGATTGCAGCCTCCACAGAAGTTCAACAATGCCTAAAATATACAAAGTCCCTAATAATACCACTTTGATCAGTAAGAGCATAATTGGACCAGAGTAAGGTAAATTAAACTAAACAGAAAGCCTCAACAAGCCATGCAAGGACTTGTAATAATATATATATATGTATATATATATATTATTTAGCTCTACTTTACTGTATCGATCACTGTCTTACGGAATATTGACTAAGGATTTTTATATATTTATATATGTGTGTGTGATGTATAATGAGCATGCACATATAATTAATAAGCCAAATAAATTAGTAACTGCATTAGAAGGGGAGAAAGCCTCAGATACCTACCTTTAGATGATGTGCTTGGCTGTTTAAAGAGTACGGAGAGGCTCTCAGAATTGTGTGGTCAAAGGTTGGCCATGATCAAAGGTTGCCCAATTAAATCCAGTTAATCTTATGCCAACTTCTTGCCTTACAATTCCCAGTCTCATCTAAATCAGTCTACTGAGAGTCAGCAGCAAATGAGTTAATTTAACACCTAGATTAACTGGTATCTATTTGCCAGACCTCTGCATTTGTGCTAAGAATTTTTTTTTATTATACCCTTGCACAATGCATGTGATGCATGTACTTCAGCTGATCATTACAGGAAACAAAAAGGTATGCAATAACATAACTTACACAGACCCATATACATAATTATCTGAGTATTTTAAAATCATGTGACACTTATTGGCTGTAGCTTTAACATTAACCCAGGCTTCTGATCCATCACATGAGCATCACCCTTCTGTAATATTCATTGACTTGCCAAGTGCAAGTCAAGTCAAAGTGCAACAGTGCCATTTTTTATTCATGTTGTAAGGGAGTCTAACAGAGAGGTTTCCAAATCCCCAAAAGTTACATAGTTTAATGGAACTGGAATTTGAGATAATGTTTGCTGTAAATCATAATAGCTAAAAAAAATAAATTTTTAAAATAAAGTAATAATCACATTTGCATGACCATAAGGCCATATCATTTTTGTATTCCAGAAGGAGCTGGTAGCATATAATATATACATGTTCTGTATGTGTGTTATACCCATTTAATCAGAAATATAGTTTGTACACTCACTTTAATATTGGTGCTTTAGTCAAGAATAACAAGATCTTATCACACTATAATCATGTACAGTATAGTACATTGATATGACAATAACAATCTATTCACCTCACTGGTTGGCAGCACAGAAGCAATCTGTACATATTTGATTGGCTTATCATTCTGGCTGTTTAGTAATAAATGACATGCATCAGTTGAGTTCCATTAAACTAAACTTGCAGTAGACAGCAAAAATACAATTTGCTTTAAAAAGAAAAAAAAAAAAACCCAACAACAAAACTAATTCACCTCACACTTCTCCATTATCAGACTAAATGGAAATGTTTACCCAAGTTTACTTGTTAACAGATTAATAAATGTTGTAATTGCTGCAGCTATGTTTTTGACCAGTGTTTTAGAAATAAAATATAAAGCAAATGGGATGACAAAGTAAAACATCCAAATGAGAGTTGACCATATTAGTTAGAAAAAATTCAAAAAGGCACACTTTTGCCAAGTAATCACAACACTAAATATATACATTGGAGAGAGAAAGAAGCAGTGAGAAACGAGATAGGGAAACATTACTATACATGTATGTATGTAGAATATTCAGTTGCACATGCATTATACAAACCTCAAACAAAAGATTCTCAAAAAAATTACATTTTATATATTTTTTTAATATATTATATGCAGCATTAGTATATTAGAAAAACTTAATGTTAACCTTTCCTTCTTTCACACCTGACCTAATTTAAAAAGTGCAGGAGAGATTTATTTATTTATTTTCTCCAGGGCTAAAGATGATTTAGCCCTTTAAAGGAACCGTACTCTTCATATAACTTCAGCCTCAGATACCTACTAACAGAAAGTTCTGCTTTGACGTAAAATCTTTAAATTAGTGATACTACCCATCATGTTGGATTTGGGATGGATGAACAAAATTCTTAAGTTTAAAGTAAATGCGATTGGTGTGCAAGTATTGTGGAGTGTTATTTATTGAAACCATGTCAAATTTTGCTTTGATATAAAAAAATTTAATTGCATATAATAAGTTGCAAAAAAGACAATGTAATATAATGTAATGTTTAGCACACTCTTTAGACCACTTTATAATAAGTGATGGTCTGACCGAAAACTACACTAAATCTTTCTACTCCTTCACCAACATGTTTGTAATTTTTTTGCTGAAGTGTTAAAGGATGATTTGTATTAAACATTATCAAAGTGCCATGAAGCAGCATTACATATAGTATGTATACATTTATAGAAATTAGACTGATTGATAACACCTTGATTTATTTGCAGGAACAGTTAGTGGTATGCCCCACACCAAAATATATTTGAAGGCTAAACATTGCACTTTTCTTAATATGTTGGTTTTACTATAAACAGGACTGATGACAAGAAAACAGTGTGACGATTGTGCAATAGTATAATGGCTTTTTTCCAGACTTAAATATGATTTAAATGTGAGAAAAGGCTCGCACCACTTTCATGTATATGTGTGTGTGTGTATGTATATATATATAAATAAATAAAATAAACGCCATATTTATGAATGAGGCCCCTGGTCAAAGGGTGCACTGTTTGGGACACAGCCCAAGTGTGCTTAGCAGTGTACAAGCAATATTCCTCATGTATTTATTTGCTTTGCTGTACATTAAAAAGGATGCATATAAAATATAATCAAGATATCAAATTTTCAAATAATTTTTACTTGAAATCTGTCCTTAAAACTTTGCTTTAATCTAAATTTAGTATTATAGCCATGAAGACCTTTGTCATTCTAGCTATCAATTTGTCAAAGTAGGATAAAGACGTTTTACCCAATGCCTCATGAAGCACCTCTGAAAGGTTGGACTGGCTTGATGGGCACTTTTTGCATACCATACAGTCAGGCTCCCACAACAGCTCAATCTGGTTGAGATCTGGTGACTGCGCCACTCCATTATTTACACAATACCATAGTTTGGCGAGAGTTAATTGCCTTGTTGTGGGAGGATAGCAACTATAGATATAATATAGATGGATATAGATCCACAGATATTCAACTAACCTAAATAAGGGCAATTGTATTGCTTGTTTAATTAGCATAACAGTTTTTATCGGTGCTATCAGAATTGCAAAGGTGTATTCTAATGATCAATTATGCTTTTAACATGACAAATTTGGAATAGCTAACAGTGTGCCATTGAAAAACAAGTACGATAATTACAAATATTCCAATAAAAATCCACCCATTTCCACTGGTTACGTATGATAATAATCGTACGTAACAAGTGTCTAGCCTGTCTTAGATTGATTTAATTATTTTTTATTTTTTTTAAAGTCACTTTGAAAATATTCAAAAACATCAAGGTTACAAATAATTTACATGAAATAATTTTGACTTGTCTAAAATCCACCATTTGCAGATAGCACGGCCTATCAGACCTTTGTCATTTGGTCAATTTTTCAAGGCAAGATGAAATTTTCCCTATGCTTCCTGAAGCACCTCCCACAAGTTGGACTGATTTGATGTGCATGCTGCTCCCACAACAGCTCGAACAGGCTGAGATCTGGTGACTGCTGGCCATTCCATTATTGACAGAATACCAGCGGACTGCTCTTTCGCTAAATAATACTTCTAATAGTTTGCAGTGTTTTTGGTCATTGTCCTGTTGTAGGACACCACCCATGGAATGGCATGGTGTTACAAAATAGAATGATAACTTTCCTTGTTCAAGATCCCTTTTACTTGGTACAAACGTTTTGCTTTATCACCACCAAAACACCCCCAGGCGATCACATTTGCCTCCACCAACTACTGAACCATATAATATGAACAGTGAGACAATAGTCACAGTACATCTTTTCTAAAAATAAAAAAATAGGTAAAACTTACTAAAACAAAAATCGCACCAGTCATGTGTATGGCAGATAATCCACAACTGGCACTTGCAAAATGATTTGTGTACCTAACCACAGAGCATGACTTTGCTATGTTGGTGATGCTTTTTTGCCACTACAAGAAGTCAGGACTTATCTTATGCGACTGTACACAGATATATACTTTACCTTTGACAACATAATTGTCATTAGTAGCAAGCTACTAATACATTCAGTCATTTCCTTTATGGTGGGTAAAAATTCTCTTTTTCTATCTGTTCTGTCCATCCTTCCTATCCTTCCTGCAGAAATGATGACCACGCATACTAACTGCAAGGAGAGGGGGAAAGAAAATGCTAGTGACGGTGAAAAGAAAATTAAAGGGGACATTATTTGTATCCCAGCTTTTAGTCCCAACGTTAACAATAACATTTCTTTTTGGAGTTTGCTTGTTCTCCCCATGCGTGGGTGAGATTCCACTGAGTATTCCTGTTGCCTCCCACAGTCCAATCACATGCACATTAGGCTAACTGGTGGTTCCAAATTGCCCCTAGATGTGTGCATTAATGGTCATGTGTGTTGCCCTGTGATGGACTGAAGAACTGTTTAGGGTGCACCCTCGCTTAGCCTACCCATGACCCTAGTAGGAATATGCAGTTTAGCAATGTGAGTGAGCCTAGGTCACAAATTAAAAATACCACCATTTTTTTTATAAATACCACATACTGTACAAGTACTCTAACAAGTACAAACGTATTGAGTAAATACATGTTATATAACTTTGAATTTAGCCTTTACATCAATAAGTATATAGACTAGTGTTTGAAATGTAAAGTGTGTGTGTATATATATATATCACAACTTATAAATATAATTCAATTTCTGCACTAACTTCCATTTTGCTTAGAGACAATGGGATAATTTCAGAAATGCAGCCCATATGTCGGCTTTTAATAAGTGTTCCGTTCCGTTTTTTTAAATATTTTACGTGTTACATTTCAATACCACTTAAAATAGCAGTCTAATACAAGTCAGATAAATTAAAAAAAATTCTGTTTTAAACTCATGATATCCTACCGCACATTTCTTTCGAAAAATGCAAAGCTCATGACGTGATTTCAGTGCTGCGTTTTCCATTAGACAAGCCCCATTTACGTGAACGCGCACAGAATACGACTTCTTAATCACATTCATAGCCCAGATTAACAGGGTTTCGTAACTCAATAACCCCGAGTTAATCCCCTGTAAACTCGTTTCATTACACACCCGGTGGATTAATTAAATGTATTAACAAACAAATTTAAAAACTTGACTATATGGAATACCACTGTTTTTGATATTGTATTATAGCCATTACGCAGTGATTTCTATTACAGTCCTCTCATGTTAATCCTGCACTTCACCTTTTAACTTCTTTATCTAATAGGCTATTTATGAGCTAATCAGCCAGGCGTTTTCTAAAAGCATATGGACATAAAACCACAGGTTACCATACGGAGGCAGAGTTAAATATTACTGAATTCCAGAAACTTGAACTTGAAGAAACAAATGGACAAAAGAAATAGTGGTTCATTTAGAGTACTTAAGTACTCAGGACCAATTTAACACGCTCATGAGGAGATGTTTAGCATTGCAAAACTTTAAAATACCTGACTCAAAATACTGTATAAGAAATGCTTACAATATATAACAAACAGTTACAGAAACGTGCCCTAGCAGCACTTAGCCTACCTTAGGCGTTGACTCCTTCCATATAAAAAAAAAACCCTAATGAAAACAGATGCTTGTTACGCAGACCAAGTGGTAATTAGTGCTAGTTTGAGGCTCAAACCCCAAAATGACCACCTTCCAAGGATCAAGACACTTTATCCAACTGCCCACACCTCCGGATTTGAAGATTCGACGCCGCCCCTAGGCGTCGTGTTTATACGGCTGTGATTGGGCTGGCTACAGGGTTGCCAGTCTTTAATTGATTTTTTTCCGATTGTTAATAATATAATTAATTGGTAGGCGAATGCCTTTTAAAAAAAATCTCTATGATCGATTTTAAACTATTGAAAATTTTATAGACAGGTAGGTGCATGCAGTAGCCTAATTGTCACCTTTGCATATGCTAATCTAAACACACGTTTTAGAAAATAGGTTCTTTGCGTTTTATTGATTACTTTACACTACACAGAAACAATAATTAATTGGATAATACGTAATTACTGAATGTACTATATAGACAATTATTTAGTCGATGGGTTAAGTCACATTACTATGCTGCACATGCCAATCGTGCAATAATCATTTCTTTTATCCGATGGCAATAGTGGACTAATTTGCTTGTCCGGTGGCAAGTATGCAATATCAAGAATTATTTGATGGCTTTCTACCAAGCAGAAATAATGTAGGGAATGATGGACATTATTTGTCATTCAAGTAATTTTCTCATTTCTGCTTGATGAAAAGCCAACAAATAATTCTTGATACTAAATCATTGCCATCAATTATTTGGCTCGCTTGGCATACACCAATGTTCTTTCTCATTGATATCATATAAGATATACTGTCTACACCCCACTGCAGATTGCTGAAGCATTGTGGCCCAGAGCTGTAAACGTCTTAAAATTTACAACTAAAAATGTATTCCATTCTAAGAATAAAATTAGAGATAAAGAATCACAACAACATAAATATTGAGAAAATGAAATAAAAATAACAGATGGATTGTAGTGCTTTGAACACGGTGTAGCCGTTTGCTAAAAGAGTATCTATTTATTTAATTATGTCATCCCAGACAAAATTGCTGCCTGCATTTAGGACTTCCTGGCAGTGCAAAAAAACAAAGTTCTGTTAAGTTTTCAAAAAATAATAAATATAAATAAGTTCTTTCCCCTAAATACTATAATTTCATATTTTGCTGCTTTTTGTGTCTCTGAGAGAAAAACAGACAACTGATACAATCTGGCCAGGAACTGCTTGGAATGGAAACGGCATGCTGAGACTTTCTTTTAACAGTGGACATAAACAGAGTTCTTATGTTGATGAGGTGTCTAGGATAAATTAAAAATGGCTTTATCTTGGAGCAACCACGGCCTAATGGTTAGACAAGCAGGTTTCGGACCAAAAAGTTGCTGGATCAATTCCTGAACCAGCAGGAAAAATGTGTGGTGGCAGGGGAGTGAGTAGCACCTTCCCTACCTCCAACTTCATTGATAAAGCGGCCTTAAGCAAAGCACCTAAGTCCCAACTGTTCTACGGGTACCGCAATGTGATACAATTGCTCCAATTGTGTGTGCCCACTGTTCATGTGTGTGTGCTTAGTTTGTATGGGTTAAATGCTGAGCCATATTTCCTGTGTATGTACACTTGTTTATTGGACTGTGGGAGGAAACTGGAGTACCCAGCGAAACCCACCTAAGCCTGGGGAGAACATGGAAATGCCTGAGCCCAGGACTCAAACTCAGCACCTTCTTGTAGTGAGGTGTATATGCTAATCACTATGCCAACATGCCACCTTATTTGCCCCCTCACCTTATTTAATAATTGCTTATTACTCACCTGGCAAACTTGGCATAATGCTTGCATCAAAAAGGCAGACAAAAAGTCATGGATTGCCAAGGTCATTCATTCTGACTTCCAAAAAATTCAGGAAAATGCCATCCCAAAATATATTTTTCAAAGTTACATAATAAGGCCTTGATGTTTTCCAAGGTAAAAAAAAAGCACTCTTTTAAACTTTAAATGATTTTCAGAAATTGCAGTAATGGGGTTTATGTGACTATTGTGATAGAGCATGACTGACCAGTGTAATGCCTAAAAACTGTCATTTTAGTTTGCTTTTCTTTAGTTCAAGTGTAGTGTACACTAAAAGGGATATTCTCATTAAGCTCAGTGGATATTAGTGTTCTGTCTAATGAACTGTTCATTATTATCTACCTTGCCATTGACAAATAATTGTTATTGGTAGTAAGCTTACAAGACATTTACAGTAATTTCCTTCATGGTGGGTGAAAATGTTCTCTTTTTCTATCTGTGTTCTGTACAGCCTTCCTGTCCTTCCTGTCCAGCTTCTGCAGATTTGCTGACCATGCATACTAACTGCCAGGGAAGGGGTTAGGAAATGCCCGGAATGGTATGAGACTTGACAATAAATCGTGATTAAATGTAGGAATAGGAACAGCTGGGTTTATTAAAAAAGTTGTCTCTTTTAAAATATAACCCTGAGGATTTAACCTATAAGACAAATAGAAATAGCACTTCTTAAACCACAGTTATTACTTTAATTGTAATGCATTTTAAGGAAATTATAATTTTTATTTCATAGCACTGCTTACCAGTTAGAGTGAAAAAAAACACGAGCAAACAATGAGCAAAAATAATGAGTTAAGGTCAAATATAAATATAAAAATGTAAAATATAAAAAATATATAAAATAAAATATAGAATATAAAAATATATAACATGAAAGTAGAATTAAAGAAGTAATACTGTAGCTTATTTTCTCCTCATTGAGAACCAGCCTGAGTTGAGAGACCTGGAACTGGATATTGTCGAAGGCCGACTGCAGAAGGTCTACAGTCCACCAAGTCGACAGTACAGGCACAGCAGTAAATAACAGTATCATCTGCATAAAAATGGGATGTATTTATTTACATATCAAGAATCACCACCTTTCAACAGGGGAGAACATGGGCACACTTCCAGACATCAGGTAAGGCATTCTGCTGAATAGAAAGATTTAAAATATAGGAAACCAAGACGGCTATGACTTCTGGGCCAGCAGACTTTTTACAGTCAAGGCTCTTCAAAGCTTTACATACCTCTCCTACTGTGAGCAGTGTAAAATAAAATATATCAATGTAAAAATCAACTAAATACATTATGTTCTGACCAATATTACAGATCAAAACACTTTGAAGTGTGAGATAGCATTATATTTTTTTTTTCTCCGAATTACAGCTAATGTAAACAAACAAACCTAAGGGATACCAGCCTACTGACTTGAATTTTGCAGTCTGTGTACAAGAAACTTGTGATGTAATTTTTGGAATGCTCAGATCATGTGACAAATTTGCACCATCAAGAGAGTCAAAAATGGTGATGCACAAAAGGCGAGTATTTAAAACTGAGTCTGAATGGAAAAGAACAAGATGTGACCACAACAAGAATCAACATAAAGTGAGGATTTATATCAGAGATCATTGGCAGAGTGGGGGCAGGCACTACAGGAAGAGAGAAATCTTCAAGCCCATTTTTATTTGGTTGTACTATATTAACTTAAGGGAAATTACTGCCTCTGCATTTAACCCATCCAAAGTGAGTGGGTGATTGAATTGTGTATACAAACTTTGGCATTGTTCAGGTATTTTTGTGAATGAAAGTCAATGGCAGATTTGGAAACTCCCCCTGCAAATTCTCAAACCTTTTTGTACTTCATTATTGGTGGAAAATTGAGAAATGAGTACAATTCTGTTTTGGAAAGAGAATACTTTGTTGTGTTAAATAGTGAAAATAATTTTGGAAACAGCGTGATCTCTTGATAACGCCTCAATCTGATCTGTTGGGGCAGTCATAAATAACACAGGTATTCACCATTGTGTTGAAGCGTTTCACAGTTATATGTGTGAATCTTAAGGAGATCAACCAAGATCAGCTTGGGAGAGGTTAAGACTTGAGACATGTTGAGATATGAGGTCATCAGGGAGAATCAGAACAAGGTCACATTGAGACATGATGTTATAAGGGACCAACCAGAGTCTAGAGCAAGAAGACATACTATATACGCAAATTGCAAAGCTGGTTTATCATCCAGAGATTTTTCTCTTGGAACAATTTCTTCTGTGTGATTGAATGTATGCTTTTCTTTTTGTAAAGGCTAAATAAACACCTGAAAATAGATTTTAATATCTTTTGTCGTGAATGGACACTTTTCGCGATGACAATACAAAATGCAGTTTTAAAATGAAGGTTTTTATTATTAAAGGAGAAAAAATATAATCAAAATATTCATGAAGGTTGGAATATAGTGTCTATTTAGTTCCACTGTGGAGCACAGCAGGGGGGATTTGAGCAGCCTGACAGATTTTATAGATCGGTGCTACGACAGAATTGTCATGGGGAAGCCAAAACAAACATTTACCCATTTACCTCATCTACGGCGAGGAGGCAGAGAAATGATGATTCACCTGGAGCTATTTTACCACCAGGAAACAACTCAACAGACATTCTTATCTCTAAAGATAAGAAACTCGGTAGTTTGGATGCACGATTGAGTCTGGTGGAAATTCTCCACAAAGAGTTCCAGGTGCTACGGGAGCCACTTGAGTTCAGCCAGAAGCAGGTGAAAACTCTGGCGGACGAAAACTCCGACCTCAGAGAGTCAGTAAAATCCCTCACCGAGGGAATGACCCAACTCTCACAGGAAAACAAAAAGATAAA
Organism: Porochilus rendahli; assembly: GCA_039654305.1. Lineage (NCBI taxonomy): Eukaryota > Metazoa > Chordata > Actinopteri > Siluriformes > Plotosidae > Porochilus > Porochilus rendahli. The sequence goes on along the minus strand of JBCNYG010000005.1, from coordinate 21,718,804 downwards.
GGAAATGGTGATTGATCTGCAGGAGCATGAGAGGAAATCTGGTGTTCGCAGGGATCCCAGAGTAGATGGAGGGGGACCCCTAGACCACGGTGAAAACCTTCATCCAAACCCACCTAACGCTCCCAGAGGAAACTGTGAAAAACATCTCCTTTCACAGAGTCCATCATTTGTGTGAAAGGAAACCTGGAGGTGGCAGACCAAGACCAATTGTAGCCAAGTTCGTCAGCTTCAAACATCAGGCCCAGCTTGCTGACACACATCAGCACTCTTCAGATTTACACAAACGCACACGCAATGTATGAGGAAACAGCACAAGCACATACACAGACATTTAATACACAGATCCATGTCACACACTCAGCCGGCAGAGGCATGCACACACACGTGTAGAAAGAGTGGGATGCACACACACACATACACACATATACAAATACACGCTTCAGTAATATGCTTATAGATCTGTTTTTGACTGTGGAATCATGAACACTTTTAGGTTTGTTACTTAGAATGTGCATGGAGCTGGCACAAGGGAAAAGAGGTTAAAGATTTTCAGTTGGCTGCAAGAAATGAAGGCCTTCAAGAAACTCATTTATCAAACTCAACAATAGATGTTGAACATTCGGGAGGCATTTCAATCAGATGCCTGGGCCACCTCAACTGGCTCCTTTCAACCCGAAGCAGTAGCGGTTCTACTTCGAGTTCCTCCTGTATGACAGAACTTCTCACCCTACCTCTAAGGGAGAGACCTGCGACCCCGCGAAGGAAGCTCATTTTAGCCGCTTGTATTCGCGATCTCGTTCTTTTGGTCACTACCCAAAGCTCGTGACCATAGGTGAGGGTAGGAACATAAATTGACTGGTAAATTGAGAGCTTTGCCTTTTGGCTCACCATGGTGGACGGGTACAGGCTCCGCTTTACAGCAGAGGCTGCACCGATCCACCTGTCAATCTCCCGCTCCATTCTTCCGTCACTCATGAACAAGACCCCGAGATACTTGAACTCCTCCACAAGGGGCAAGACCTCATTCCTGACCTGAATGGTGCATTCCAGCCTTTTCCGACTCAGAACCATGGTCTCGGACTTGGAGGTGCTGATTCTCATCCAAGTCGCTTCACTCTCAGCTGCGTATTGCTCCAGCGAGAGCTGAAGTTCCTGGCTCGATGAAGCCAAAAGGACAACGTCATCCAGCAAAAAGCAGAGACAAGATCCTATGACCATCAAACCAGAGCCCCTCAACACCTTGACTGTGCCTAGAAATTCTATCAATACAAATTATGAACATAACCGGTGAAAAAGGCCAGCCTTGGTGGGGAATTTTAGTTTCATGGCAGCTCCTCTGCACGCACTAACAAAGTATATTTTCAGTGGAACCCAGAGGCTGAGGGGGCCTTGCAGAGACTTAAGAAGCTGTTTACCTCTACCCTGGTACTGAAGATTCCTGACCCCAAGCTGCAGTTCATTGTGTAGGTGGATGCTTCCAACGTGGGGGTTGGGGCGGTCCTGTCTTAGCGTTCTTAGCCGCAGCCAGGCAACTGCCCCTCCAGGGTAAGAGGCGCATGAAGGCTGTGACTGATCAACACCACCACCTGGCCCCTACCTACTCTCCCGGCCAACAGGCATGGCTGTCGACTTGGGACCTTCCCCTGCGGGTTCATTTCCGAGAAGCTGGCTCCCAGGTTTGTCAGTCCGTTTCCAGTATCTAAAGTTAGTAACCCTGTTTCTGTTCGTCTGAGACTCCTCAGGTCCCTCAGGGTGCACCCGAACTTTCATGTCAGCAGGCTCAAACCACTCCAAGAGAGCCATCTGGTACCTCCCACCAAGCCCCCGCCGCCACCCAGGATGGTTGACGGTGGACCGGTCTACACGGTTAGGAAGCTCTTGGCGGTATGCAAGAGGGGGCGAGGTAGGCAATTTCTGGTAGACTGGACGGGCTATGGCCCCGAGAAATGCTCCTGGATACCCGCAAGCTTCATCATAGACCGGAGTCTGATTAAGGAATTTGATAAGCAAGATCGGAACACTGCAGGTCTGTCAGGAGCCGGTCCTGGGGGAAGGGGGGGGGGGTACTGTTAGAACCCGCCAGGAGCGATGAACCATGCCCTGTGTCATCTTGTTCTGCTTTTTCTGTTTAGGTATCCTGAGCCCCTCCTGCACAGATAGTAATTACCGGCTCCGCCCTGATTATCTCTACCTGCTCCCCATCATCTGCTATGGGATATAAGCTGGTGCCCTCCCTTGGTCCCCTGCCAGATCGTTTTGTGCCGTCACAGAGCATTTTAGCTTCTCACAGCCTCATCACAATCCAGCCCTGCTTCGCAGTTCCTCGTGCTCCTTGTTACCCTTTCAGCTAATAAATAGGATTATTCCCTTATCATACCTAGTCGTGTACTGTCCTGCTTTTGGGACTAACCTGTTTGGTAGCCACCAGGTATAACAATTACTGTCCATCCCATCAGTTGAGTCAACTGATTGGTTTCCCTGTTCCTCAACTGAATTCTCAGGAGGTCCTTCTCGAATTGTTACTATTTCATTTTCCACATGTTCATCAATTTCTGTATTGTTTCCACCCTGTATGTTTCCCACAAGTTGGTCAATTTCAGTATGCTCATCTTCACTCACTTTTTTCTCCATATCATGTTCTGCACTCGCTTTAGTTGCAGGTAAGTCACAATCAGGTGGGCTTTTCATGTCTGTTTTTTGAGGCCTTCTACATTCATGTACAATAGTAAATCTGGCAACTTCTTCAGATGGGGATTTCTCAACCCATTGAACCAAAGGCTTCAACTAAGGCAAGGGTGTCCGTAGATATGGAGTGAATATTAGCAGAACCCTCTAAAAATACGGTTTGGCCCGCTGGGAGGATAGGTGGGGTCTTGCCTGCCAACTTAACCAACCCAATATTCCCATCTTTGTTCTGCGTGTGTCTTAGCTCAAGAGTTTTCAAAAGCATAAAGGGCTAGGTAAGAACCCAGAAGTCTTGATATCTAAGTACATTTTATATAGTGTTTCCTTGTACAGTGTTTCCTAACACGGGTGTCTGAGTGTTTGGATGAGTGTCTGAAATCCAAAATAAAAGTGTATAATTGTAAGGAGTCGTTTTCTCTACTTTGTTATGCGCACACGTGTGTGTTTGTGTGTTGGAGTGGGTGTGTAGGCACAAAAAAAATGTGGGACAAAGTTGAAAAGTAGTACAGTAGTAGCTGTTAGCTGTTAGGTGTTGTGTTTTTACATTTTTCACATTTCTTCTCGCACCTGCGCCACGATCCAGCCGATATTCATAGTGTTCATGTTCCACGTTTACCTTGTACTTAATAATGGATCCTTGTTTGCACCTGTTCATATCATCCCGTCCTGCATTTGGTTTTTTTAGTTCTTGGTACCAGCGTAACATTTTGTACTGTATATATTAGGTTTGTACTTATTAATGGATCCTTGTTTGCACCTGTTCATATCATCCCGTCCTGCATTTGGTTTTTTCAGTTCTTGGTACCAGCGTAACATTTTGTACTGTATATATTAGGTTTATTATTTCTGTGATCCTGTCATTGAGCACTTTTTAATTACCATTGTTTCTTAGGTCTACAAGCTTTAACATAGTCATATGTCTTTATTGTCAGGTGTTCGTCCTGGACTTTTCTTGAAGCTTGTTGTTTTTTGTTGCGGTGGACTGCCAGGACCTCTTCTGGCAGGAGGTTGGATATGTAAAGAGATATTAGTGCACTTTTTGTGATGGGTTATATCAACTTTGGGAACTGTTTTTTTTTTTTCAAATTGAACAAAAAAATAGCACTTGCATTGCAATTGCAGTATTTAGCATTTCACAAGACAGAGTTTTTCTCAGATAACTATGTGGAATCTTCAATAATAGATGATTTTCTGTTCTCTGTTTATTTCTTTGGGTTAACTCTACCTGTCATTTGCTGACCACTTCCATTTGGACCATCTGGAGCTGTGGTGCAGGGATGGCATAGGTAAAATCTTTTATTATGAGAGATAATACATGTTTGATAAACAGTTCCTTGTGGTTGATATCCTCTTGAGACCCTAATGTCCTCTTATGATAACATCATATTTAATTTTTTTTTATTGTATGTATGTCCTTATTTGATCCTCATATGAGAGCCTCATATAATTAGTCTTTCCCCAAACTTATTGTTTGAAGATGTTGATCAAGTTCAATAGGTATTGGATGGTGAGGGACAAAAGTAGTGTGAAGAAATGAGAAGACACACAACATTAATTTTGGGGTTTTAGAAGGATAGAGGATACTACTAACCAGTAGATGCATATTTGGTTTTTTATTTTGATTTTAATGGGGTTTTGTAGATTCACCTCAGCAGGAGTGATGGGATGGAGCTCCAGGCACAGCTGCTTTGGGGTGCCACCTGCCTGCACCATGAGACTGCAGAGCCTGTTCCGGAGGTTCATTCCAGGGCCCCATCTCTTGTTACCAGGTGCTCCCCAAGGGTGGTCCAGACAGGAGGGTACATGCAAGTAAAAATTATGATTTGATATGCCTAAAAATAATAGAGTACGAAACGCTAGTAAAAACTATTAATGAAGCGTCTGATTTGATGAGAAAGCTACCAATTAAAAATCACATTGCAATAATAGAGACAAGCAAAATGAGTTCCAAATGGCCCCTAGGTTTGAGTGTGAGTGTGAATGGTTGTATGTGTGTGTTGGCCCTGTAATGGTCTGGCGAGTTGTTCAGTGTTGCCCAGAGTCATCTGAGACTCTATAGAATCTGAAGCTAATAAGGATTAAGCAGCTTAGAAGACTTTATTATTTTGTAATACTACTTTTACCTTTGTGGCAACAGATTAAGACGTTGTTGTTAACATGGTACTCTCGGTAATGACTGTAGCATGTTTATAGGCCGTCGCTGGGGGCGCTAAGCGTCTTCTACTATTGGACTACATGAAACTACCCACTGAACTCTGGCCAGCCTAATAAGTTGAAGCCACCTGCCGCCATATTAGTATTCCCTATTTCAAGCAGGAGAACGATAGAAAACATAGCGAGTTTACGACAATTTTTTGCAAATTTTGAGGCAATATCTTGATTGAAATATGAATGACATCTAGCACATATCTTTAAAATCATAATATACTTAGAAAATATGTAAAATAATATACTTACACCAACACAACTTTCCAGTATTCATATTTAGGAGTTATGCCGATTTTCATACATGAATTCCAATTGTGCTACTTTGATTCATATTTTCATTTTTAAATTCCTGTATTCATTGGGACATTGCTACTGTAATAAAATCATTGCTGATTCATGTCTGAAATTTAAAAATCATGCACCATGTTCAGAAAACGAACGATGCGTGTATATATAAGTATATATATATATATAAGTGTATATATATATATATATATATATTGTTTGACAGTTACTAGGGAGTACCAATATGGCGACCGCGTGGCTTCAATGCCGTTGTCTCGAGTAACCTATCATACACGCCTCCAGTTGTATATAGAGCTCAGTGAAATTACCAATGCTGAATACAAGTGTGGTCGGGAGGGGGAAGTGGAGTTTTCAGACCGAAGAGAAGGAAAGAAACAGAGCAGAGGAGACGGAGAAGACTTCCAGACGATACAAAAAATAAATAAAAAATAAAAAATAAAATAGGGGACGGCGGTGAATCAAGTGCCTTAATTGACAACAAAGTTAAAAAGACAAGAACGACATCGCAGAAAAAAGGAAACCAAAATGATAGCGCCGTATTTCCTGGAAAACTTCTGGGTATGTATGTTTTGGTGTAATCCACCGCACAGTTTTACTTATCATCGAATGTCACTTGTTTAGTTTGAGTCATTACCATAACACAAATCGCAATAGAAAGCTTTATTGCTCGGTTTTTAATTTTTCTTTGTTTATCACGGTTTCGATTGCTCACTTGTAAAACATGGGCGAGGGAAAGTAAGAACCGATGTCCCGATCACCATGTTAGATTGGTCGGCAAATGTCGTTGTGCAACACTAGGGATTGGGCCTCGGTGAACTCGAACAAATTTAGATGATCAGCTGGAATCTACTTTTTTGCAAGTTCAATCCAGAAGATGGGGAGGCTTAATGCTTAAATCTGGAGACCAACTGAATCTCTCGTTGCTGTTAGTCTCAGTGTTTTTTTCCGAGTGATTTTAAATGGTAGTAATTAGGGTGAGAGGTCACGCATTTCATAGAATATTCATGCGGAATGTTTAAATGGCATACATACGCATATGGTTGTTTTTTTCCAGCGGAAGTTTGTAAAGTAAAACATTAATGTAGTCAATGAATCATTGGACAAGAATGTGTGTAAGATCGACCTATTAAATGCCAGACTCAACTGTAGATGTGCATGGAATAAATGATGTCTCCCAACCTCGCAGGTGACAAGGTTTACAGTAATAATGATTATTATATAAAGCGAACAGTGATGTCAACGTATTTAGTTATTTGTGGAGAAATTTTTAGATCAGCTGGCATCTTTTTGTTTTATCTGTTGAGTATTACAGTAGTTTCACTTTGTGTTCATTAATATATTTGTCAACAGTCATTAGTACCTTTGAGGAACTGGAACGTTTCATAACATGCAAGGCAACACGGTTTCAGAGACATTGACAAGTAGCTGTGTGTTGTGCAGAAGGGCTATTTTGTAGTTCTTGATATTGCTCTTTTATAATACTATGAGTATAAATAATGATTTAACACAGTCAAAAGGCAGTGATGTGGGTATGTGAACACTTGGAGGATGTAGCCGTTTCAATGAGCTCTTTGTCTTGACAAACTCAAGGATAGCAGCGGATATGATCATCTGTATGATTGCAGTGCAGGGCACACTCATAAGTTACTAAAGCGCACAGTCATTTTGCTCCATTGAGTTTCCAACCTTTTTCTCTCACACATGTGGAAGGGTGTCACATTCATTTAAGGGCTGGGGGTTGGGGTTAAACAGTTCACCTTTTTCTGAAATGACAAGAACACCTCGTTTTCTCAGTTAATGAGATACTTCAAAACAAAGAAGCTCGCTTTTTCCTTCTTGAGAGCTGGATTTGAAGCAAACGTCCTATTTGTTTAGATTAATCCAGTTTTGTTTTGTTTTTGAGACATTAAGAGGTAATCCCATCATTATAGTATAGATGGTATTGTTATTGATATGTAAACTTTGCACAGAAACCTCACGGCTTTGCGCGTGTTCAGACTAGGAATGCAACACATTGATTAATCCATTAATTGTTATTTGGTTCACCTTATCAGTTGATTAACAACAAATTAATATGCAATGATTTTCCTGAGAACCTACATTTCCTAAATAGTGTATAAAGGGTAATTTCATGCCAAATCACCAGATTTCCAAGAAAGTTCCTGACTGACCATCTCAGATTTTCTTCATAATTTTTTTTTATGTCCTTGTAACTAATAACAAAATTCTAGGCCAATATCTTCACTAGTTTTGAGTGTGTGGCTCTATATTTAGCATAAAAACAAGTGTTACAATGAAACATCCAAAGTTTAATGGCTAATAATGTTTGAACAGTTAACACTAAATGGTTCAAATGTTTACACATTATTCTTTAATATAATAAGTGTCTGTACACAGAAGCTTTGTATGTGACATATTTGCAGATTTATGGCATGCCAAATATGGCTTCCTGGAATGTGTGTTTGTCCATGGTAGCACTTTTGGCGCATTATATCTCCAGATTGATTTATAACAGATGTTAGAATTTTTTATATCCTCTTGAGACCCCACCACTCTCCTCTTAGGAGGACATCATATTTTTTCCCACACAATATTGTGTGTATGTCCTTCTAAAATCCTCATATAAGAAGTAATGGGTATTACTTTCGCCAAACTTCCCCTTGTTGAAGACATTGATAAAGTTTCAACTTATTGGGTGTTGCAGGACAGAAGCAGTCTTAAGAAATGAGAATGCACGCAACATTAATTTCAGATTTCAGGGTCTCAGGAGAATATATGAGACATGTAATAATACTATCAGGAAAATATGTTTTATCTGTAGCAAAAATGAATGTAACTTTCTCATATGTAGTCCCCTAAAAATGGAAAAAGTTTGACACATGCAGTTTAAATGCAAAAATGTGACAAGGTGTACCAGAAAACAAATCAGATCA
>JBCNYG010000005.1:21690327-21705467 GCA_039654305.1 Porochilus rendahli | reverse complement strand
TGCATAGCCCATATATATATTTCCCATATGTCCCCTCTAATACAACCCAAAGAATCATGCAGAGATCTAAGCGCAGAATTCGTGTTGCTCCCTTAAGCCAGTAAACAAATTTGAAATGTGCATTGCTCTCTCAAGTCACTGTAACAGAGCTGAAATGCACATTTGCTCTGGCTGTTGTGAAAAGCAGCTTGAGCAATAAGTAAGTGACACCGGAACGTCCAAGTGATCAAATATATTTTTATAATATAATACCTGTGCGAGATACCTGTGTGTAGGGAAAATTTATTTATTTATTTTTTTTTTGAAAATGAAATAAAAGTAGATGGCGCACAGGACTCTAGTAGATAGAAATCCCACCAGCTTAATTCGAAAGCCCTGCAATAAGAACTGGTGTATTTTTGAACAATGTAAATCTGAAGATAAGATGGAAACAGACCAATGATTGTTTTATAACAAGAAATGTGCCAATGTATAAGCCATCCATGTAGGCAGCGCAAGCCAACCAACGTGTGCATGAAATGTTCAATGATGAGGAACTTGCTTAAGATTTGTAATGACTTTCAGAGCAGTGAGTAGTGCAGTGTCAAGCATGCATCAAGCAATAACATAAAAGAGGAAGCAGCAACTATTTTCTTGGCCTCATAGGAATTTGCATCTGTATACACACTGCAGAGCTGACTTTTATGGAAAAGAGGTCAGAAAACAGCCATTGCTAACATAAAAAGCATCGGTGGTTACAGTGAAGTGTGGTGGTGGGAGTATCATGTTGTGGGTATGTTTTTCATTTGCAGAGAGTGGAAAAATGAATGTATTTGGTTATGAAAAGAGCGCTGAGTGAATAGATTAATCCACTAAAATTTCACTTGGTAATAATTTTTGTTTAGGAGACAAAAATTCAATCAGTTGCAATTCAATCTGCAGTGGATTTGAAGCCCATGATAAAATGCATGGAATCAAAAGAAAAACACACTCTTTTAAGGAATCTTTTTAAACTCATTTTCATAGTTATTATGGGCAGCACAGGAACATTAAAAAACAAACTAGAATAAGATTTTTTTTCTTATATATTTTGAAGTCCAGAGAAAAGAGCATCATAGTCATCATCCAGAGGCATGAGTCAGCCAGAAGTGCCACATGCTATTCCTTGCTTTTGGCGTTTTGGATTAATTCTAGACAAATTCCATGAAAATACAATACAAATTAAATTAATTATGGCAAGGACAAAATTTTTTTTTTCAAGAATTAGCCTTTTTTTCACCAAAAATGTTTTTTTTTTTTTTTTTTTGTCTAAAATGGCCTTCTTTTGATGAATTTGGAGAGGAGTAACATAGATAGCAAATAAGAGAGATAGACTACACCCTAGTGTCAGTGCTGTTGGGTGGTGGATCTTTGTGCTGCTGTCATAGTAATTGTTACCCACTTTCACTTATCGTGGCATAAATAGAAAATAAAATTAAGTTTTTAATCTCATAGCACCAGGGTGCCAATTTTAATCCTCAGAATGTGCAGTGTTTAATGTGTTTCTCTTGAAATGTGAATATATGCATTAATATTTAAATAAATATTTAATTTGTACTAATTGAGGTCTAAATCTAAGCTTTGTTTGCTTCAATGTGAAGGTGCAGAGGGAGTTTGTGAATAACATGGAGAACACATCTATGGAAAGTCTAATACAAAAACTGGCAGAGAGCAAAGGGACTGGCAAAGAAAGGCCAGGTAACAGCGCAAACATACAGTCATGTACATCCTGAGACACCCGCATTCATGCAGACAGGTGTACAGAACCAATATCACAAACGATTTATCTGCTTTTTAAGTCTACATTTCATTTTTATAATGAAGTTAGACCTTCAAAGATGGGAGAGTCTGCCACTTTCATTGATTGGTAGAATTAACACTGGTAAAATATAACAGTGTATATTCCGTGTAACAGTGTAAATATAACAGTCTATATGTAACACAGGTATATTCGCTCTCTCTCTCTCTCTCTAAAGAACACCTGGGGCCATACAACCCCAGAAAATTTTACCATTTACATACTATCTGGAACATTTTGTCATCATTTATATCAGGTTTTATCACAATACATTTTTAATTAATGAACATATAAGTAGATCACTTTTCTGCAAGCAAGTATTAAATAATTTACAGTTTTCTTGTGCACACCCATATACATTCATTAATACATGACCAAAACACACAATTATTTCTGTAAAAAAAAAAATCTAAAACACATGACTAAAAAATTCTATGTCAGTACTTTCAACGATACTAATGCCTTATTCACAACTAAAATTCAGTATAATCTTTAAAAAAATTTAAAATGAACAGATGAAATAATTGAAAGATAAAATTTATAATGGAGTACAATATACATATTGCGTAATATTTGCATCATATGCTGTCCATTAGAAACAAACATTTCCTGGCCACAGTGGGAAGGTCTGTCCCTGTCACAGTTTAAGAGTACTGGTATTGGTCAACCTTACAGCATAATTTTTAAGGGATACAGACACTTATTTTAGCATAATTGATCATAAAAAGCACTAATCTGGTCATTTTATCTCATGGATTACTAGCAGTGTGCTGAACTATGGGGGTTGGCAGTGTTTCTGTGGAAGTGACAATACGTTGGGCAGGGTTGACTCTGTGGACAAGAATGCTGCCAGAGTGTGGCAATGTGCGTGATGGTAAATCAAAAAAGTCTTATACAGCCAACGTTTTGCCAGCTCAGCTTTCTTGTTTTCATTTGGTTTAGGAACAAAAAAAGACATGTTTTTCATGATTTCTGAGCTTATTGTTTGTGCAGCTCAGCACTGGCCAATAACGTGTTTTACTACATGGGGTCAGTGACGTATCCCAGCCAATCCAACGAATTCTTGTCACTACCAGGTTGGAACAGCCCATCAGAAGGGCAACATAATATGTTGCATATATATATAACAAGATATGTGTCATAACATATCATCGTACCATAACAGGAACTGACGTTACACCACAAATGAGTCTGCTGCACTTATATAAATTACCATTATTTCATGTTGGACTGGACTGTGGGTTAATAAACGCAAGTGGAAACCACAAACTAGAAAATTGTGCACTTGAAAATTAAATTCATCTATCGCAAGAGCATGACATCAATGCTTCGGCAATTTTAGTTGAAAGTATCCTGTCCACAGAGGAGACCTAGTATAACATGACATTAATGACAGTAACTGTAAATCAATAAGCTGCTTGTTTACAAGGATGGTATGGTTATATTTAATGGCTAGTTAAAATATAAATTAATATAGTCACTAGCCTTACTTCCACCTGTTTCATTCACTGGTCTCAAAAAAAATAGACTATATTGTTCATTAGTGTTTCAGTTTTTATGCTGGATGGCAGCCATCTTGGTGACACCACTTAACTAATGAAAGTTTTACTCAAATAGCATGAAAAGATGGGAAAAAAGTAAATTAATACACCCAAGATGTACATTTAATTTTTAATTCTTTTTTAGTATGTTTTCAACGTCTCCATTTTTAGATGTTAAAGCAAGGTGTTCTCACCAAGATGGCTGCTGCCCAGCTTCCAAATTGATACACCAATGAACAATCTAGTTTTTCTTTTTCTATTTTCATTTACATCAGTGATTGAAATAGGTGGAAAAGGTGTGGCTACTTCTTGGTTAAAGTGAAAACCTGCACCCATCTTTGTGGCTAAGATTAGATCTTGGAAGACCCTGATCTACAAGGAATAAATTAACTGGTATTGCTAGTATTGACCACTTGGGGACTTGATGCCGCATTATGTGAAGGGATACTAGGGAGTAAGTTGCAGTAACCTTCAATCCTAATCCAAAATAGAATCAAGCTAAAGTAGTGGAAGTTGTCACAAAAGTAGCATAAATTATGAAAAATAAAGACATGCCACTCACTGTGCACATTTTAGTGTAGAAAAGATAAAGGATACATATAAGCACTATATTTTAGTTAAATACTAATGCAGCAGTTAAATTATTCTCATCAAGCATGCCTTTATCAAATATGCTTTTTTTCAAACCATCCATTCATCCAGCTAAATTATCAACACAAGATCTATACATACTCACTTAAAACTAAAACTGGACATGGATTTTGATAGTACTGTGACTTTCTACTCCTGGTACATACTATCCCACAGATATGCATTTCAATTAAATGATACTTAGATACTTGCACTGGGCTTTTTACTTGGACACGAACTGCGATACTGGACTCAGACATGAGTAAAGGTTTGCTGGTGTCGAAGAGACCATTTACATATGTTTAAAATGTTTCTTAAAGTAATTTAATGCTGAAGACATTTTTGATCTTAACTTTTCAAAACATATATTAGCTTTAGTTTTCTTTTGGTGACATTTTGTGAGATCACAAAAATACTTTTTTTATTTTATAAATGCAAATAAATGCATTCTATGAATTTTTTAAAGTTTACTATAACCAAAAGAATACTGTAATAAAATACTAGTCATTCTCCTCTCTGCAGTCATTGTGCGATTCATGTTCTCAGGAGAATGTTCTCTAATGAACTGTTACTGGTTCTAAAGCTATCATCTGGGTCTAAGTTGTATTTTAGTTGCATGATATATTTAAGAAATAATTTTAATGCCACTGTATCTAAAATTATATTTGTTATTTTTATTTTTTGCACTTCATGATTATTTAATTAGCTCAGTGGATGTACAGTTATCATTGTTTTAGGTAATCATTGTATGTCTCTAGACTGTGTGATTTTTAAGCTATGATTTGATGTGGTATATTTTAAACTACATGGTCATAACTAAAACATCTAAAAACTGCATAACCTTTTTCTTTTTGCTGTTTATACTTACAGGACCCATTGAATTTGAGGAATGCAATGTTTCTCTTGCTGTGGAAGGTATGTAAAATGTTTGGGTTTCATATATGCAGTGTCTTTGTGGTTAATTAGCTTCATCTCACTTTTTACTCCTTGCTTTATATTAGATAATTACACTTCCTAAGATTTCCTGAAATAAGACAAATATTCTTACAGATAATTTGGAAGATAATATACCTTGATTTAAGAGGATACAAACTATAATCAAGAAAATATAATCAAACCACTTGTTCTTTCATTTCTCACCTATCTATGTAAATTGTTGGTTGTAAGAACATGTAAATTTGCATTGCATTGTATCACTAATTATTTTGTTTCTAGGTGCTAAACCTAGAAAGAGGAAGACCTTTGTGATTCCAGGACGAAGAAAAGACAAGGATACAGATTCCACGTAAATGAGCGTTGTTGGTTTTTTGTGTCTTTTGTTTTGTGGTCAGTTAACACAATCAATTTGTAATAACAGCTTATTTTTCTCTTTAACTCAGTGAATCTACAGAAGTTGAAACTACTGTGAGTATTACTTTTTATTTAAATTTTTTTTTTCTTTTTTCGGTATTTGTGAAGCAGTGCCTAATATTACTGAATGTTTTTTCATATATAAAGCTGACTGATTTTTGTAATATATGACAATAATTTGAAACAGAATGTTTAAAATTTTGTCTTTTTCCCAGAACACTGCTAACGGAGCTCCCTCAGATATCTATGGAGCCATAGATGTGAGTCATGGCCAGTTGTTGCACAATTGTCTATATAATAATAAATAATATATTAATAATAAAGAAAAAAAGTAATAATTCTGCTCAATTTGCAATATTTTGTTCTAGAATGTGCCTCAGGTGGATGAAGAGGGTTTTTGTATCAGACCAAAATTCAGTGAAAGTTATATCCTTTGTCAATGGCTGTCTACCAAGTTAGGCTGTACACTTAATCTTCAAGTAATATGTATTTAGTCATACTGGTTAATAATGAGTATATGTGTTTTTCCCATTGTGAAATTTGCAGTAGCAGAGTTGGAACATTCCATGATAACACAACACTTTTAAGTGAACGCAAGCATTAAAATAAAGTTAATGTTCTTCATTCATTCATTTTCTAAGCTGCTATATCCCAGTTAGGGTCGTGTGGAGTCTAGCACCCATCTCAGCCGAATTTAGGCAAAGGCAAGGTACTCTCTGAACAGCTCGCCAGGCCATCGCAGAGCCAACACACATACAACCCTTCACACTCACTCTCACGCCAAGGGACAATTTGGACCTGCCAATGAGCCGAATGTGGATGTTTTTGGACTGTGGGAGAAAAACCCAATCAAGCACGGGGCAAGCAGGCAAATTGAAATCAGGACCTGCTTGCTGTGAGGCGAACTTGCTAACCACTACACCACCGTCCCACCCCAAATTAATGTTTTGTATATGCTTTATTTAACTGATATGGCAAGGTTAGCAATCAACCACATCTAATTTTCTTTCTTTCTTTTTTTTATAATGAATTATGTCAGCCTGCGATGGCCTGGCGAGCTGTGCAGGGTGTACTCTGCCCTCGCCCAGAGTTGGCTGAGATGGGCGCCAGCCTCCCCGTGACCCTAATTAGGAATAAGCAATTCAGGAAATGAATGAATGAATGAATTATGGCAGCGCAAGTAATTTTTCATTCTAAATTATCTCAAGATTACAATGTAATTTAATTTTTTTCCACTTACAAATGTAGTTTTCTTGTGATAATGCAGTACTTTTCTCAAGATAACAAAACTTTGTTTTCCTGTGATAATGATATAATTAATATGAAATTTAGTGATAACGAAACAGCATCGTTTAAAAAAGAGGAAACTATTTTTAACTTAAATAGTTAAAAAAAGAGGAAAATAGGAAAAAGTTCTGACAGACAGAAGTAACTTTATGCCTTGCGCTTCATTATGGGAAAACAAATTAAATCATCTCTTTATCATGGGAAAACAATATTCATCCTAAGAAAACAACATAAGTAACTTGAGAACCCGTTATTTTGAACTTTTTTTATTGTAATCATTTTATTTTATTATTTTTATATATAATATACTGTACGTGTCTACATACATGTTCATTCATTTATTGATTTTCTAAGCTGTTTAATGCTTATTAGGGTCCCAGGGAGGCTGGCACCTATCTTAGCTAAGTCCGGGTTGAGGCAGGGTACGCCCTGAACAGCTCGCCAGGCCATCGTGGAGCCAACACTCTTACAACCATTCACCACCAAGGGGTGAACTGAAGCAGCCAGTTGGCCTACTGTACATGTTTTTGGACTGTGAGAAACTGGGGTACCCTGAGGAAACCCACGCAAACACAATGGGAGAACATGCAAACTCCACACAGAAATGCCCAAGCCTGGTAAATGAACCCAGACCTTCTTGCTGTGAACATGCTAACTATTGCGCCACCACGCCACCCTACATACATTTTTTTAGCCCTTTATAAGAAACATTATTCAATTCAATTTAATTCAGTTTTATTTTAGGAGGAATTTAAGCATTTTTCACCAACCCTCTACACATCTAATTAGCAAGCCTGTGGCGACAGTGGCAAGGAAAACTCCCTCAGTTGACACAAGGAAGAAACCCTGAGAGGAACCAGGTTCAAAATGTGGAACCCATCCTCATTTGGGTGAAACCATAAAATACAAACCATATAAGAAACCTGTATTATAATAATACAGGGTAGGGCCCTCCCCCTTTTGCCCTCAGTCTTCAAGGCCTGAATTCCACAAGATGCTGGAAACATTCCTTTATTGATCATCATGCATTTCTGGCAGGTTCTTACATACTTTATTTCTGTGTTTCAAATGGTGAAAGGCCACTGAAAACATTAAACGCAGAGCCATGCTTATGAAACCACTTGGTTTTGAACATTAGAACATGGGTAAATTGTGGTGAAGCAAGTTCACTTTTACAGTTTGGGTTTTTTTTTTTTTTGGAAACCTAATACATTTTTTACTTTCATCAATGATCTACTATGAAATGAATAAGGGATTTTTGTCAAGGCATTAATTGAAAAGCAGTTTGTTTATTTTCTTTTTTTTCAGTGGCTTAGAAAATGAAAGAATGAATGAATAATCATTACTTAAACCTGGCAATCATCCACACTCATATTTTAGTGTGCTAATTATTACAAAAAATTATTTATTTATACATTTTATGTACATTTGATTAATAACTCTCAAGTGCATTGAAATACATGCATTGAATTTACATTTAAAAAGTACAGATACTATTGTTAAAATGTATAGAGTCAGAATAATTCATAGTACAGTTACTCAAAAAATTACCTCATTACTTAAGTTAATGTATTTTAATACTATCTATCCCTGAAACCAACCTGTTTGTACTTGGTAAGCCAGCACTATACTGTATACGCAAACAATTATCTATGTCCAGATAATTCCTTAATGATTCCATCCACATTCCAAAGATGACTCTTCGTCCAGTGATTCAGATGAAGATGATGAACGCAGAAAATTTCATGTGGAAATTAAACCCGTGCAGCCTAACAGTGGTACCCAGCAGCAAAAAGCCACCCTTGACGAGCTAAAGGCTTCTATTGAAAGCATAACCCTTTCCCCCTCTGCAACGGTAAGATATGCATATATGCATGCATGGTGTGTGTGTGTGTGTGTGTGTGTGTGTGTGTATGTGTGTGTGTGTGTGTAAGTATATATGTGTGTGTGTGTGTGTGTGTGTGTGTGTGTATTTATATATTTTAGGGGTCACGAAAAAAAATAGATTCTGAATTACGACTGAATCGCGATTCTTATTTATTAGGATTGTGAACTGATTCAAATTTTCAAGAATCGATTTTTAAGAACACGTTTTTTTCAAGCATTTCCAACTCCACTCACAGAGATATATATGATAGAGAAATGAGCATTCGATTCATGGGAAACAGCTCTGGAGGACATGCCTGCGGTCAGCATGGCAGTTGCATACCCCCTCAAAACATCTGAGGCGTCCTACCGGAAGAGCCAGAGGAAGTAGCTGGGGAGAGCAGTGTCCTCCACCTCCTCCGGGGGAACGCCAAGGCGTTCCCAGACCAGCCAAGAGATGTAGTCCCTCCAGCGTGTTCTGGCTAGGCCCCAGGGCCTCTTCCCGGTTGGACATGAATGATGAACACCACACCAGGAAGGCGTTCGGGATGCATTCTAATTAGATGCCCGAGCCACCTCAACTGGCCCCTCTCAACACGAAGGAGCAGCAGTGCTACTCCCGGACAGAACTTCTTACCCTATTTCTAAGGGAGAGACCTGCTCGCCTGCGAAGGAAGCTCATTTCAGCTACTTGTATTTGCGATATCGTTCTTTCAGTTATTATCCAAATCCCTTGACGATAGGCGAGGGTAGGAACGTAAATTGACTGGTAAATTGAGAGCTTTCCCTTTCGGCTCAGCTCCCTCTTCAACACGATGGGCCGGTACAAGCTCCGCTTTACAACAGAGGCTGCACCGATCCGACTGTCAATCTCCCGTTCCATCCTTCCCTCACTCGTGAACAAGACCCCGAGATACCTGAACTCCTCTACTTGGGGCAAGACCTTATTCCAGACCCCGAGGGTGCATTTCACCCTTTTCCGACTGAGAACCATGGTCTCAGACTTGGAGGAGCTGATTCTCATCCCAGCCGCTTCACATTCAGCTGCGAATTGCTCCAGCGAGAGTTGAGGATCATGGCTCGATGAAGCAAAAAGGACGACATCATCTGCAACCAGCAGAGACGAGATCTTATGGCCACCAAACCAGAACCCCTCAACACCATGACTGCACCTAGAAATTCTATTCATAAGAATTATCAACAGAACCGGTGACAAAGGGTAGCCTTGGCGGAGTCCAACCTCCACTGAAAACAAATTCGACATGTTACCAACGCGGACCAAGCTCTGGCTCCGGCAGTACAGAGACCGAACGGCCTGTACCAATGGGTCCGGTATTCCATATTCCCGGAGCGCACCCCACAAGAGGGACACGATCGCCACCTTACCTTATTTACTAATTTATTTTTACAGCATTTCTGCACAAACGCACGTTTGTCTTATTCAACAAGGAAAAGCAAAAAAAAACTGTTTTCATTGTTTAGCAAAAAGCAGTATTAGTGTTACCCTAAAAGTAATTGGAATACAAGCATATCTATTCATCATGCCAAAAGTGTTAAAGATTTGTTTTGATTTGTTTGAGTTAGAAAAAGAAGGGTTTCATTCTGTGTTTTCTGGCAGAGGAATACAGTGATAATCAGGTTACTGCTGGGTGGGATTAAAGTCATGCAAAGCTACAGAAAAAAAACGTTCTTAAGGGAGAAGCAATGGGTAATTAAAAATAAAAAAATAAAAATTAGCATTAAGGTCATGCTTTGTTTAATCAAATTTTACAGCTTCACCTGTTCATCTAATGCTCAGACAAAAAGAATTGTGATCAAGCTAAAATGGGGCATTTTTTTGTTTCTGAAGCAGGCGTAATTCAAGCCAAATTGAAAGACAGGAAGACTGCAGGAAAGGTTTGGTTAATTGTCAGGGTAATTTAACTACATAATTATTCCCTATTCCATACAAGAATCTGCCAAGAAGCTGATTTCATGCAACGGTGAGTGCAACTCACTTCACAGAACAGCACGACCTGGCTTTTACCAGGATAGAAAGAGAAGTCTGATGCCCAGGTGCACAACTGTGCAAGAGGACAAGTACATCACTAATATGATTCTAGTTTTGGAACCTCACTTGTCCTCAACTGGCAGCTTCATTAAATAGTACACACAAAATACCAGTCTCAACTTCAGCAGTGAAGATGTGACTTCTGGAGTTGCAAAGAAACAGCCATATCTGCGATTTTTTAATTAGTAAAAGAAAAAGATTAAGATATGGTGGGTGAATAAAGTGCTATAGATAGAGGAATTTAAGTTTAAGATGTTTGGGTCACAGTGAAAAACATTTGTAAGGTGCAGAATAAAGGAAAGTATGCTGGAGGAGTGCTTGATGCCAACTGTCAAAGATGGCAGGGAGATGTGTTGGTCTGTGGGTGATTTAGTGTTGGTAAAATAGGAAAAGGGATCTTTGACAAGGAAGTCAAAGGTTTTTTGCAATACCTTTTCTTAACCTGTTGATGGTACTTGATTGGAGCAACTTTCTTCCTACAATAGCACAATGAACCTCAAAACTATGCAATAACTATTTATGTTAATTCTTAACCAAATAAATTCTGGGGGTTAATATGCCATGCTGTTTAAGTCTGAGTCAAGCAAGTGAAGTTAAATTAATTTACTTTTTATTTACAGTAGGATATTTAAAATAAAAATAGCATGCAATATTGTAAGCAGAAACAGACAATTAGCAGTAGATCCTTGGTAAACATCCATGTCAAGCTGAACTTGAAACTAAAAAGCATATTCTTAGTGGCATTGGATTACAGTAAACTTGTGCTTATAAAGGTCTTAATAAATTGGACATATATGGGATGGACCCACCACCTGTGGGAGGGGCTATAGGAGTTGGGTGCAGTGTGAACCAGGTCGCAGCAGAAGGCGTGGGTTCTGCCGGACCAATACTTGGCTACAGACTCTGGCTTTTAGGACATGGAATGTCACCTCTCTTGTGGGAAAGGAGCCTAAGCTGGTGTGCGAGGTTGAGAGATACAGAGTAGATTTAGTTGGGCTCACGACAACACAGCTTGAGCTATGGTATTACCCATCTTAAGAGGGGTTGGACCTTGTTTCATTCTGGAATTGCTCCTGCAGAGAGACGGTGAGCCAGTGTGCCAAACCAACCCCCCAGTCTGTGTGGAATGGTGGAAAGGCAAACTCTCAGAATTGCTTCTGGTGTTGCTTGGAGTCTGTTTTGGGCTTTGGTCTTAGTTGTGGCTACGAAAATCCTGATTCATACAAGTATGTAGTTGTGAAAGGAAGAAAGAGTCATCTCTGCTTTTTGTGGATGACATTGTCCTTTTGGCTTAATCAAGCAGGTACCTCCAGCTCTCTTTGGAGCGATTCACAGCTGAGTGTGACGCTGCCGGGATGAGAATCTGCACCTCCAAGTCTGAGGCCATGGTTCTCAGCCAGAAAAGGGTGGAATGCATTCTTCATGTCTGGAATGAGGTCCTGCCCCCAAGTGGAGGAGTTCAAGTATCTCGGGGTCTTGTTCACAGGTGATGGAAGAATGGAGCGGGATATCGATAGGCGGATCGGTGCAGCCTCTGCTGTAAAGCAGAGCTTGTATCGGTCAGTCATGGTAAAGAGGGAGCTAAGCAGCAAGGCAAAGCTCTCAATTTACCAGTCGATTTATATTTCTACCCTCACTTATGGTCACAAGCTTTAGGTAGTGACCGAAAGAACAAGATCACAAATACTAGCCAAAAGAACAAGATCGCGAATGCAATTTTCTAAGCCACTTAATCCTACTTAGGGTCCCAGGGAGGCTTGCGCCCTTCTCAGTCAACTCTGGTCGAGGGCAGGGTACATCCTGTACAGCTCTCCAGGCCATCGCAGTGCCAACACTCACTCTCCCACCTAGGGGCTATTTGGAACAGCCAGTTACTACAGCCAGCCTACTGTGCATGTTTTTGGACTGTGGGAGGAAACCCATGCATGAAAACCTTTGACATGAAAACTCCACACAGAAAAGGCCGAGCTGGAAATCAAACCCAGGCTTTCTTGCGGACGTGCTAACCACTACGCCACTGTGCTGCCACCACTATCTTACATATTTATACAAATACATATTTGTAATATTTCCCTTGTAGTCTTAGAGCAGTCATCTCTGCCTGGGTGAGCTGTCATTAAATGAATGTGAGAATTTAATTCTCTATATTGTGTATTATTTTTCTTAATAATTAATTCTTATTAATTGTCTTTTTATTTTCAGGTCCACATGAGAAGGCTCCAGTCAGGCGAGTATTCTTCTTGCCCTATTTCATTATCACTCTAATATAAAGGTTTGACTTTAGGAAAACATGTTTCCAAACAACTTTTTTTTTTTCATTTTCCTTGACTTTTGTTTGATTCAATGCAATCCTTTCACAGTTAGCTCTTTCAGATGCCCCCCCCCCCACAACCTTACAAACAAAACTATTGAACCAGAATAATAGCATAATTATGTAATATTCATGTTTTTCCTATAATACACACTAGTTACATGTGCACCTGTGGCTCTGTGAACCCAAGATAACTGCCACTGATGAAGAGAATAATCTGGATATTTTTTATGCACACAGATCTTTTAAGACACGGATTCTAACACTTAACAGAGTCATTTGTAATAAGTACCTTATATGTTTTTTCTTCTTGGTGAGGTTATTGGACCAGATTATTTAAGTAATCAAGGAGCTGGAGGTTCCACTCAGGCTAAGTTTTCTGAGCTGGAAATGAGATACCTTTGACCTAAAGGGTCCATAAAAAGTCACAAGATATTGAATAAAAGGAAAACTTTACAACGTAATCTGTGAGGAATGCTGTGAAAGAAAAGCCATACATAGACTTTTAAATGAGACAGTTACCTTTGGCTTTGAGTGACCTTGAAAGATAAAACCTTCAAATGAGAGTTTTTTCACTCATTTGGTCACACCACATACTGTGGCAGAAGTAACTTGGACCTGTATATTTTTTTTTGTGCGTCAAGTACATCTAAGTGCATAACATGTAGTGTACAGGACAAAAGTTAGGAAATGTTTACTACCAGTCAAAACTGAAAACTTGCATCCAAAACTATGCATAGTTGGTGATACAAAAACTTCATAATCATTAATAATAATTATTATTCCATGCTCTGTATTATGTATATTCATTTTGTACATGAATGGATTTTTAAAAAGTGGTTTGAGGTTTATGTTAGATGTTGGTATGTAATATAACATAACATATAACTAAATGTTATATGGTGTGAATGGAGCATTAGAGATTTATACTTTATACCATACTTTATTTGCAGTAGGTCTTGAAGCTGTTTGTACAGATAAAAAATTTTAAAGAATTTACTTAATAAACATTAGTTTTTTTGTCTTATATTTTGATTGTACTAAATGGAGCTTAAAGGAGATGAAGTGGGCAGCTGGGTGGATTTAAAACTTTCTCCATTTTGTTGCTTCTGTTAACTAGAGTCTATTCTCTTCCTCAGGTGATGAGTTGGGAAGGTCTAGAACACCCCAAGCATATACAGAGTAAGGAGATATAAAGTTTTAAATAGAGAAAAATAGGTTTTGTCTTATCCAAGCTTAAAGTAGTTTCCTGTAATAGTGTAAGTGAATGAGAAGGAAGTCTTAAAATTCACTGAATGCTATTTTTGTACTATTTTTACAGCAGAGCTACAGGAGAAAATTCCTATGGTCCGTGTATTTTTAATCACTATTTTTTCCTATTTATTAGTAAACTGACCAACAATGACCTGCTATCTCTGGATCTATTTGACCCCAAACTCTCTGGTGCCGTTTCCTGTGTGTCCTCTTCTGCAGGTAACTTCAAACTCATGTTCTGATCAATGTAACAGTAATAAGAAATTGAAAATTCAAAATCAAATTCAATTTAAATTTGAATTTGAAGAAATTGAAGAATTGAAGGAGGCAGAGTCTGATCTTGAGAATAATTTGGTTGAGGGGTATTCAAATCAGAAGCCCAAAAGCGAGTGGTGCCCCTTATGTATATTTCAAAGGTTACAAGATTATATTGGAAAAAGTTATTTTTAATTGTTCCATTGCCTTTTTCACTCAAAAATGTATGTGTGACTGTCACTAGCTGCCAGATAAATCTCAATGGCAATGACCAGCTGTGTTATGCACTTCATGCACACACCTGCAGCATGTTAAAACACAAAAATGCACACACATTACCTCTTTGTTTGGCTCCAGACAGAAAAAAAAAATTAAATAAATGAAATAAATAAAGAAAATATTTTCTTACCCTCCCCAATAGTGAACCTTGCTTGACATAAAATAGCTTATTTTATTTAAGGCTATTGTGGCTCTTTGTTCCATACAGTTCCTCCCTCTAACAGACCCACAACCCCTCTGGGCACAACAGCAATTGTTCCTCCTCCACGTCCCTCTTCACGGCCCAAATTGCCAGCAGGCAAACTTGGTGGCATCAATGAGATTGTGAGTATTTGGTTAGTTTTATTTGATTGTATTGTTACACCATCTTTAATTATCTGCTATATAAGGTCGAAATATTATATGGTGTGTATAATTTTAGATCTTATATCTATTTATCTATCTATCTATCTGTCTATCTATCTATCTATCTATCTATATATATATATATATATATATGTA
>JBCNYG010000005.1:21677980-21690227 GCA_039654305.1 Porochilus rendahli | reverse complement strand
ATATATACAGTAGTATGCAGTGAAGATTATACACCACCACTTTTGTCTAAAAGGGCTCCTAAAAAAACAGTAAAAATAAATTTCTATGTAATTTTTTTATAGTAACTTGAAAATGTATGCAACAATACTATTGTAGGCAGTGAGAACAAAATGTAATTCTGACAAGCATATTAAGGTAAAAGTTTAGCTAATAGCAATTTAGCTAATTTAGTCTGTCCAAAAGTGTCCACTCCAAAGTCCATTAATAATGAAAGGTTTTGCGAACATATTTGTTTCTTAATTGCAAAAATTAAAAACTTTTACTTTTGACCACTTTGTGACTGATTGCTCTAAGAGACTGTGAAAATGCCAAATGTAAACTTACGTCCATCGAGTAAGCTGTAAAATGAAAATGAAATATAGTCGAAAAGATTTTTTCTTGAAATAATTATTTTGTCCTTAATCTTTGCTTTTGACTTAAATCCTCCATTTGTAGCTATTACATCCTTGCCGAATATATTATAGCTGTCAAATTGTCGTTTGTAAAATTAAGAAATTTTCCCCCCGTGCTTCCTGAAACACCTTCCACAAGTTAGACTAGCTTGATGGCCACTTATTCCATACCATATGGTCAAGCTGCTCCTCTGCTTTTTCTCTAAATAGTTCTTGCATCGTTTGTAGTGTTTTGGGTCATTGTCCTGTCATAGGAGCAAAGTAGCTTGAATGAAGCACCATCCACAGAGCACAGTTCGGTGTAGAAAAATGGAGTGATAGCCTTCCTTATTTGAAATCTCTTTTAACTTGTACAATTACCACACACCAAAGCACCCCCGGATCATTACATGGAAGACTCGGATGTACTTGTCCTTTTCCTCAGAGTAATACACACTGTTGTATGAGCCCTTCATTTTCTTAGCAATTTCTCATGTGGAAGTTTTCTACACATTTTGAGTCTGGTTTTCCAGATAAATAACTGACCTAAAGAAGCTTTCATCCGTGCTAACATAATTGCAAAAGGGTTTTCTCATAATCAATTTTATTAATTATTTCAAGAATTTTTGTTATATCCTGTGCTTTATTTCATGCCCAATGACACAACCACAATGTCCTGCACCTTCTATGCCTTCTGGCAAGGAAACTTAAGTGCTAAATGTTTTGTGTTTAAATATGTTATAAAATATAAAAATTTTTATTGAAGAGGAGAGGAATTAAGTCATAAAAAGTGTTATTAAGGTGGGAGGAGTGTTTAGGTCGTAAACTATAAAAAAATAAGTGTTAATGTGTGGTCTCTGTTTTCGTTTATTGCGGAGTGGTGGAACGTAACCTCCGTGATAAATGGGAGTCAACTGAATCATTGTCATTGAAAAATTTAAAAAACAAGAAAATTTTTAAGTGACCCCAAAGTTTTAACAGTAATACACACATACACACACAACCCAAATTCCAAAAAAAGTTGGGACATTGTGTAAATAAACCATGAAACTTTATGAAAATACAATTATTGTAATTGAAGACAGGACACAATGATTTACAAATCACAAACACTTATTTTATTCACAAAAAAAATAAATAAATCATGAAATGTTAAATGTGAGACATTTTACATATTTGCTCATTATTTATTTTGTGGCTGCAGCACCTCTCAAATAATGTTCCTGAAGTCTAGTGTTCCTGAACTCGTACAGTGAATGTGCATGTATGTACATATTGAATGTGTATGTATGTACATTTCTTTTAGGGACGTCTCGTGGCCCCAGCCCTGTCACGTTAGCATCCCTGGATTCACTTCCCATAGCTGTTGCTTTCACAGAATCAGTGAATGCCTATTTCAAAGGAGCAGATCCCAGCAAGTGAGTAATTTGTTTGAAATGTAATCCATACAATATGAATCATAAAATACTGTTTACGTACAAGTGTGAAGAAAAAGAATTCCTGGTTCCTTATCTCAGCACTCACTCCCAGAAATTGATGGCACATCAAACTTTTATTATTTTTAAACTATTTTAAGCTATGCATAAAATGAAACTGAACGTCAACTTATAATGAAATGGAACGTGAAAAGATTTTTGGAACATGGCTGAAGTTCTATTGGTTGGTTTCCGATGATGCAATTCTAGCCATCTCGTGAGTCTGACCACTTTAGCACAGGTTAAAATATTTTTAAAACATGCTGTTCGTTGTTTAAGTCTGGGATTAAAACTTTTAACTTTTTAAAATACCTGTTAATATGTAGGCTCACTTTATCTACATTTAGCTTCAAAAGCTTTTGGGCTTCGATACGCACCTCATTTCTGTATTAAAATTTAAGTTTGCAAAAGGTTCTGATGAGAAACCAGGCTTTTTTTTTATCTGGTGCTGCCACAGTGGCCTCTTGAATTTTTTTATGTATTGAGCATGCTGTAAATTCTTTCAAACATCTGGACAGAGCAGTTGTACATATGCAATTAAAAACATCATGATAATAAAGAAGGTAATGCAAATGCAAAATGTATACAATATATGTAGGCAATATGTAGTAGTTTTAATATCAGAGTTTTTGTTCCAGGATTAAGTAGTGTCCTGTTTTTAGGTGCATAGTGAAGATCACAGGAGACATGACACTTTCCTTTCCCAGTGGAATCATTAAAGTCTTCACATCCAGTCCCTCACCAGCTGTACTCCATTTTAGACTCAAAAACACTAGCAAACTGGAGCAGATACTACCAAACCAGCATCTTCTGCACAGGTGCGTTTACATGTGTACAATTTTAGATGGCTCTTTAAAAAGTTTTTTATTTGTCCAATTACTTTTAGTCATGATCTTCTATTTTATTGTAGACATTATGATCAGAATATTTAATGGGGTTTTTTTGGCCAACTTTGAGTTATTTTATATACATCCATTCCAGCTATTAAGGCATGCCCCATATTCCCCCCTAAAAGATTTTGGGTGGTAATGGGCTAAAACAACTAATTAATCATGTGATATCAACTGGTGGGTGTAATAATGATGCAATCAAATAAAACTAATTAAATTAATGTTATTGATATATTTATAAGAAAATTATTCAAACGTTTAAAAACATTCACCCTCTATGATGCATATCATTTGAAAACATCTTAAGGAATCTCGAGAAGTTCTATTGCAAGGAGGAAACCGGACTAAACTTGAGCTAAACATGATGGCACTGCATCAAGAAAGGTCATTTCTTGATCTATACCTACCTTTGTCAAGCACTCCAATATGGAGTTAGTTCCAGGAGCACTGTTTCTGGAATTGGGGTCATCTGGGATGGACCATTACACAATGGAAATATACATTGTGTTTTGGGGGATCCGTATTGCAGGTTTTTCTTTTTTTTTTTCTTTTTTTTTCTTTTTTAATAAGAAAGGGGTGTCATGCGATCTGAACCAAAGATAAACTATAGATGAAGTAAAGTTATTCTTTGTAATTGGGAGTTCTGTCAGTGTCCCTGGAAAAAGTAAATTGTATGTATGTAGTTGCAACATTATTGCAAAAAAAAGTGTGTTGAAATTTTTAAGCAACATCTTTGCCTAAGACACCAATTAATTTCTAAAAGTCAATGCAATACACATTATGCACACTTTACAAAGACATGACTGTGGAAGAAGAGGGTGTGGGTGCCAGATTGATCAGCCTGGAGTCATGACCTAGCCCAATGTGTGGGGAATTTTCAAACAAAAAAGTGAGAGTAACTACTGTTACATACATTAATACTGGTTTGTGAGAAGGAATGGTAGCAATACAAAGTGGTAAATGCTTTACCATCTAAACTGATTGAATATGTGTTACCAGAAACAAAATTGAAGTGCTTATTTTGTTAATTTCAATTCTATATTTCATATAGTGACTTCTCCCAGAATGACACTAACACTAAAGATATGAGAATGAATATGCCAGCGCTGATAGCATATCTCAGGAAGGCCTCAGAACAGAATCCAACATCATCTTACTACAATGTGGACATCCTCAAGTACCAGGTATGTACCAGTGTATTAAGTCAGTAATGTGTTTGTCTGCTTGCTTATCCATCTTTCCTTAATAGAAACAGAAACTTGATAAATTATAATGTTTTTTTTATTTTGAAATGATAATACCTACACAATGAACTTTAAAGGGGCACATGTGCTCAGTTTTAATTACCTCCACCCCTGCGCAGACATTAAATTACCTCATCGGGCCTAAGGAGAAAATAGGAACACAGCACATAGGCTCATGGTCAACAATGTTCTCCTTTTTATTTTATGATATATATATATATGGCTAGAGAGTGTGGTCATCAGAAGAGGCATGGCTAGTTACAGTGCATTCACTCTGTGCAGGGTTTCTGATGTGTATAGAATTAATAGAAACAAGCCTGGTGGCTACAGTGTGGAACGGAAGAAGAGTAGGTTGGAAACACTGATCTAAAAATAACTGGATTAAGCCCTCGGTCTCAAAAGTGAAGCCAGCCAACCCAGGCTGGCCACCATATTACTAGTCCCAAAACATTACAACCGTGTACATATGTATATGTATATAAATATAAACACACACACCACATTTGTCAGTATAATAGGCCATTCAGACTACAAATTTAATGTAATTCAATAATAAAGTACATAATTACTGTTTGTATGCATAAACTTACAGTATCTGATGTAAAATTTAGTAATGTAGTATTTTAACACTTAATTACACATACCGTATATGATACGTGATATAATATCCAAATAATTTTAAATAATAGTATTTAAATATCACTTGCATGTTAATCACAATCTAAACAATCAACACAGTCACAAAATAAACATAAATATACATGTGTCAAAATTCTAGAAAGATACTTAAACCGTTATTTACACATGGAATGATTTCCTGCATCCTGGTATCCTTCTGTTTGTACAGTTTACCGCTGCACACTAGGGCATAATTTAAAAAGTAATAGTAGACTATAAAAAAGTAAAAAAATGAAGAAGTTTAAAAGTAAACGGGAGATGCTTTAATTAGAATCAGGCTTTTAGGACCACAGAAGGGAATGTTTTGTGTTTACCAATATGAGCATGTAGACTGCATGTCCCAGAATGCAACATCACAACTGTTCAATCATTCTCCTCTGATGTTTTCCTTTCATCTCCCAATCCAAGAAAATAGCATCTAACACTGCATTAACTCCATTGAAAAACTATACAGATTATCTTTATGTAACTGTCTTTACATTTCATTTATTTTACCTACAAAGTCTTAGTTTGTGTGTTCAAGGCTGTCACGTGATGTCTATTTTTAGCTACTAAGCTGTAATGACTTTAATAGTGTAACTGTATTCCACTAATAATAGAAAACAGAGTGTGTGTCTAGTTTTACTTAACAGGAGTGCTGATCATACTGTAGGACAGTTCCTAACTCAAGGGAAATGAAAAGCATATACTTTAAATTACTCTTCATGCAGTTTCCAAAACTTTGTTTCCAGCTGTCTTTGCAATGGAATGTAACTTCAAATGTGTCCACACATTTTTACTTGTGGTCATTCACCTCCCTTAGGTGTGTTCTAATGGGGTTCAGTCAACGCCACTTAACCTTGCAGTATACTGGAAGTGTGC
This sequence comes from Porochilus rendahli, assembly GCA_039654305.1. NCBI lineage: Eukaryota > Metazoa > Chordata > Actinopteri > Siluriformes > Plotosidae > Porochilus > Porochilus rendahli. The sequence continues at coordinate 21,684,668 of JBCNYG010000005.1, read as the reverse complement.
ACAGAGCACTACAGACCTCCGGGTGGATTATCACTACAACCCCGAAGCCATGCAGCCACCCAGACCACTCTGTAGCATACAGGTCCTCGTACCTGTCAGTGGTGGTGTCACCAACATGCACTCACTGCCCAGTGCCATCTGGTGAGGAAAAAGAATACATCCAATCAAAACATTCCAATTAATATTACATTCTCTCTAATCCTTCTCTAGGATCCAATAATTGAAAACTTTAAGACTGTACATGGTTTATCATCCAAGTTTAACTAGAATGAAATAAAGCATTTTGTGAGTGTCAGTTCTGTGTCTTAAAGTCAGTGAATTTTGTTGGAATTTGAATATGCCTACTCAGGCCAGGAATGCAAAAATACCAAAATTTTAAAAAATTGTTGGGGAAAAAATAAGACAGGACACCATCACAATATTTTGATGGTAAGAACAAACATCTAAAACAGTAAGTTTAATGTTGGTGGGAGCTGTCATTTTTTTTGCTATATCTCCCAGACTATTCACCTCAGATGGGTGGTTTTATATTACAATACACAGGGTATACATGGGAAGGTGCATGTGCCATATCATGTCTTTAGATTTAAAATTTAATTTTCTGTAGACCTTTAATATATCTCAGGATATATCCTAGCCATAACCTTGAAAGTCCGCATTCTTCAAATGGTAGCATATTTGAACTCTTAAAAATGTGAAGATCTTAAAGTATGTGAAGTAAATACTCTTCAGTACTCTTCTTGATATAGCAATTTAAAAAGTGTCTCCTTAAATAACACTGCCCAAAAAGGGTCAGAACTCACTTGCTAAAATATTTTCTTGAGACAAAACTATTGGGAGTAGAGAGCTAAAATTTTAGACTTTTCCCATTAGGAAGTGTATGAATTTTTTTTTTGTTATTTTTTTAGCCAAAGGTTGAGTGGGAGCCATTCAGACACCTGACGTGTAATGACTCCCATGACTAGCTGATATTTATTTTGATATTCACTGATATTGAGATGTTATAAAGTATACAGCAGATGCAGATTCACACCATTACATATCTATTACTTCTCTGGTACCAGGAATCCTGACCACAATAAGTCATTATGGAAGCTGAATGACATCTCTGAGAAGTCTGAAAATGAAGGTATAAGCATAGGCTTTGAAGTGAAATCATTAATACCGATTCTATTTAAAAGAGCATTATTTAATGTATAAGATAATGATTTGTTTACTGTGTGTCAGGTTCTGGTTCACTGAGGGCAAAGTTTGAGCTCTCGGATGGCCCCTCAATCCCTGCCACTATGGCTGTTCAGTTCTTTAGTGAAGGCAGTACCCTGTCTGGTGTAGAAATGGAACTGGTTGGGTCTGGATATCGACTTTCTCTCAGTAAAAAGAGATTAGTGTCTGGTAAGACTATGTTTATTTAAGCACATTTTTATTGTAAGCAATAGTATTGTTTAGATTCTATGTGTTTTTCTATGTAAAAGTTTTAGTAAGTTAATAAATGACAATGTTTTGTTTGTGTTACAGGGCGATATATGGCAGATTGCTAAGATGTCAAAACAGACATGTTCAATCAAAATATTGAAAAAATTAAAGGATTTCTTTATTTTTTATTGCAGTTTTTTGTTTGCCATGGAGGTTAATGGAATGTAAAACAAAAGGGCTGTACTCTTGATGGTTTTTCTTACTCCTTTAAATATTGTAATCATTTTGTTCTGCTGTTCCATCTAAACAAATGCACCTTTTTATAAAAGAAATAATCTTTTACTACACTTTTTTTCTCAAGTAGCACTGAGAATCAAACACTGTCTAAGAAAAATAAGTAAGCATAAAGAAAGTCAATATGAAATGTCCGAATACTCAAGAATGAGAAAATGCAAAGTAATAAAGTTTTTGATTTAACTTTAATATGCCATTCAGAATGGGAAATTTTCCATGTAAAACAAAAGGAAAAAAAAAATTTACACTAACAATTTTCTAGGTCATTTATATTCACAATAATCTTACGTAAAATAGAAATGAGGGACAAAAATACCTCAGGCAATGTGTACATTTACATTCTGTCAAAAAAATATTCTCCTCCAGGACAGGCCTGGTACCTTACTTTGATTAAAAGCCTTATAGCATTGTTAATTGTTCATAGTACTTCTGACACAAAAAACAGGTATTTTCTGCAAAGTGGCTATATTTTCTTACATCTTTCAGTACTTACTATTTCTCACAGTAAATGACCAATGAAAGTATAAGCTATTAAATGGATAATTTTTGTGGTAATGTTAGTAATTTTTTCCAATATGTACAAATCTCTTCAGTTTTGTTATAACTGAAAAGAATATCTTGGAAAACTGACTTTAATTATTATTTTTTTTTAAATAATTCTTGTTTATTTCTTTGTTCAAGCTTAAATGGCCAGCTCATTTTTTACTTGTTTTTTTTAAGTGGGGCACTAAAGGGAACACTTGAAATTTTTATTTTTTTTTTTACAAAGGAAGACAATTTTTACAATAATAATAATTATTATTATTACTATTATTATTATTATTATTATTATATGGTGTGGTGTTTTCTTCTGTAAGTACATAGCCCCTTAAATAAGAACCTTTCAGCTTTAAAGGTGTCAGCTGCAAAACAGATATTTTGTACATTTTATGTTCCCACACATTTTCTTTTTATTTTCCGGTTTGAGTTATTTTTCTTTCTTGGTCTTTTTGTTATAATGTTTTGTAGTATAAATTATATAGAAAATATATCATTTATAATTTGACCCTCTTTCTCAAAATACAAAAAAATAATCTAAGTCACCTTTAACTAGCTGAACATATTTTTACTGATCTTCACCTATATAAATAATAAATGACTTGGACATAGATAACCCAAGTATACCCATACAAAAAGCACTAATTATATTGGAGAGGAGAACAAATGACCTCATTCATATTTAAAAGAAAAAAAAAAGAAAAAGAAGGCTTACAGAGAAAGATATTTCTGTGGCCTCATTCAAGCCCCTTACCCACAACTTATTTCATGTACGCCAGCATATCTGCCAAATTTCTCATACATTGGCATACGCTGGCAAAATCGTCAACATATGATAGGGGCTTTACCTACAGCAAGACTCTTAGATAAAAAGGTGTTCAGAGTCCCATGGATTGCCAGTAAATTAAAAAAGGCAACACTTCTGATGTAGTAAGTTGTCTATATACATGTTAACTACTGTATATTATTTAATACATATGTGGTTTCAGTAGAAATCCCACTGACATTAGCATTGCTTAGTATTGAAACTATCATTATACTTATAAAAACAAACATCTTACCACATGAAGTAAAGGCTTAAGTGTGGTGCAAATTTCTTGCTATGATACCCGAAGCTAATGTTGGCAGTGTTTCCACTTGGGGTACTGTAGCATATCACATAGTAATTGAAGCAGGCTAAATTTATATTTACCGCTGCTGGCAGAGAAGGTAATTTGCAGGCACTTGATAAACATGTTTGCGATTTGGTCCAAATCCTCTAACAAACTGTCCCGCATTGTTTGTATGATCTTGGCCATGCTACCTAACTCCTGCACACTGGCTTCATGACTTTGTAGTGCCATCAAAATTACAAACATTACACCATAAAAATTCTGCCACCAAAAAAAAGCCAGTAAGCTTGTTTATCTTTGAATGCAATAGCACTTTTTACCAATAAAAAAAGAATTCAGTAGAAATTGGTGCTAGAGCTGACCTCAGCTTCTTTCCTCTCAACAGTCACAATCAATGTATCTAAAATTGCTCACTTTTCACTATACAATGCACTATATAATCAGTTTGCCATTTGGCTGGGCAGTGTATATTAACATAATACCAAAATTTTAACAGTTTCTTTCTTTCTAACAATGCATAGCAGTGTAAGATCGCTTCAGATTTGGACTAGAGCTTAACTGTTGCATGTCTAAGTAACTAACTATTGAAAACTGCCTATGTGATTTAAGGGGCTAAACACAATGTTTGTTTTGTTTAGTTTTATCCTTTTTTTTTTTGCTTCTTCTTCTTTTTATAATAATAACTGTCTTCTCTTAAGGGTCAGTTATCTTCAGGGCTACTTTAAACAGTGGTGAGCTGGAGCTAAATAAACCCTATATATTATAAATGAATGTTCATATGTACTAAAAAATGTGTAAATGTGTTACATTCTAGGAAAGTTTTAGTGTCTTTTCTCATTGAGTCAGTTTAAAGATTAATTATTACTCTTTTACTGGGAATGTAGTTGTATGTAATTGTATAGAGAAATCTTAAAAATGGCAATAGGTGTTAAGTGTGGAGAAAAATATTTACCAGTTGGACATTAGGGTCAAAACTGAACTGTGTGACACTTTTTCTGTCCAGTAAAACTACATGCTATAAATGTCTGATTATGTATTTTTGCAAGCTGGTTCTTGCTACCTACAATCATCAGATAAATGTGTGAAGGCATTTTGGAGATTTTCAAATCTGGTCTTTTACTTCTTTTGTCTCAAGCTCATGGTTGTTTTAAATAATCTCTGTAAGTGATTTTTCACTCTTTCTACAAATTTACCACTTTATATTTATCATGATTTCAGTGTCTGTAATAAATGTGTAATATATAAAGCTGTACAAACAACTATCCAAGCACTATATGTAGTCATTTACTGGAATTGTTTTTCACTTTTTTTAATTGTTCAAAATTATATGAGAATTATTTGACGAGCATGGAGTATTGTAGTTGATTTGAATGTTTTTATTCCTCAAAATCGAGTCATATGTGACCTGATAGCTGTCCTGGTGCTATGTGCCTTAATGGTTATCATCCCTGTTATATGAGGTTGAGTTGAATAACAGTTTCATTGTATCTGATTCATTTTAAGAAATATAGAATTTTTATTAAGTTTATTTAAATGTAAATCTATATAAGATAATTTCTGTTTTTTGAGCTTGGCTGCTCGTTGGTTTAATCCCAGACATTCTAAAACTGGCAGCAATAGCTAGCAGAATCATTTTTGAAGGCACAATTTATTCATTTTTACAATGTTTTTGTGCACAATTTATTGTTGGTTTATTTATTTTGTGATGCCAGCACCTATGCTTCCTATGTAGTTCAGTGTTGCCGAAAAAACACAGCAAACCTTTTTTTATTATTACATTCTGCTGCATTCAGATAACAGGTGTGTGTCTGTCTTGGCAGGGTACCATACATCAATAAAACCCATGCTGCAGTTGAATATAAAGTCAAAATCTGCGAAAGCCTGTGCGTCATGTGTCCTAAGTCCCTTTGAATCTGGAAAGTATCACACTTGCTAACCCAGCAACACATGCTCTCTATCTGTGCGCTAAAATTTTTCAAGTTAAAAAGTTTTGGGCACTATCAGCACAAAAAGTTTGGTGGCTATACCAGACATACACAGTTTTAGCAAAATCATCAAGCAAGAAGTTCTTGAGATGCTGGGAAAACTCACGAGACTTGGCACCCACATTTGGACAAAAAATATTTTAAATATTTTATGGTTTTGACTTATGGGTGTGACAGAGTGGCTTCATAGCACCCCTAGAGTTTCAGAAAAGTAGCCGCCACGGGGTGTATCGTGTACTTGAACGAAATATAGCAAGTCTACATAACATCCCAATTTTTTTAAAAATTAAGCCTTTTGAACCCATATATTAAATCCAAAAGAAGTCGGCTATTTCAAGGGTAAATTTATTTTTTTGGTAAATTAGTCTTCATACTTGCATTCATCCTAGAAATTGTTGTGATCAACTCTAATATGGGGCTGTGTGGAAAATTCAGTTATTAAAAGCTTGGGAAGCTGTGAAACGGGACGTATCCTGAATGCAAATACTCCATATATGTAGTTATAACATCACCTAATCTTGCTAAGCTAATTCATGAGAGAAATCAGGCTTGGGCAAAGGCTAAGAAAACAGGGACCAAGGCAGATTGGCTTCACTTTAGGCTTTCGAGGAGGCATATGATTATTATGCAATCGTTTCACGAACCAGAAAAGCCAAGTCTGAATTTAATTTGTCTGCAACTACTGATAATTTTAATAACCCTAGAAAATTCTGGAAATTTATTAAATCCATTTCTGCTACTGATATTTGTACTGAACTGCCTCTTTGTATGGTTAAAGACAAAGTATGCATTTATGAAAGACCTGCTATGCTGGATTGTTTTAATGAGCATTGGCAAAAAAAGACCTAGGATGCACTGATGAGATTGTACATAAGATACCACTTTTAGATGAAGCCCCCGTCCGACAAAGATATAGGCGAATCCCTCTTACACAATGGCAGGTGTCGGAACTATGCCAGGAGTCCTCTCTGAGTGGACATACGCAGGTGGAAGCACGGTCCCTCCTTTACCACCTCTAGTCGTTCTTTTGACTGTTATACTATAGCTCAATAAGTATCAAAAAACAATCTATTTGAATCAATGTCCCAACTCAGCAGAAAAGAAAAGTAGGCTTCTTTATTCCAAGTTGCAGTCAGTCACAGAAACAATTCTCAGAGAGTGGCCAGTCTCTAAGGTCTGATCCCACCAGCATCTAGTTAAAAACCAGCACAATACTTTTATACACTCTCTTGCATCCTTAGATGCCACCTTCTTTTAATTTGCATATGACTAAGCATTTTTTCATTAAGTTCATGTTTCTGGGTCCATTTGGCTCCACCTTCTTCATTTTTCATTTCCCATTATTTC
>JBCNYG010000005.1:21666376-21677880 GCA_039654305.1 Porochilus rendahli | reverse complement strand
TGTGCAAGGAGGAACAGGGGGAGCACTGCCAGAGCCCTGAAATGACCTCCAGCAGGCCACAAATGTGCATGTGTCTGCTCAACCGATCAGAAACAGATTCCGTGAAGGTGGCCTGTAGTGTGTCATTTTTAGTGTGACTCCAAATCAAGACCTCCGTGGGTTAATAAATTTGATTTCCATTGATAATTTTTGTGTGATTTTGTTGTCAGCGCTTTCAACTATGTAAAGAACAAAGTATTTAATAAGAATATTTAAATCATTCAGATCTAGGATGTGTTATTTTAGTGTTCCCTTTATTTTCTGTGTTGTATATTTTAATAGCTTAGTGATTCTGTAATCGCCCAACGTCTGTGTTTTCAAAAAAAAATGACTTGCATCTAGCAAGGATTAATCCACACATCTGCAGCTCATCTGTATGATGCTGGTGCTCTACAACAGTTGTGCTGCACTGTGAATCTTTGGTGTGAATTGGATTTTTCATATGTGATGTAATATATTGGACAACACCTAAATGTACTTGCATTTGCTTGCTGTCTTTTCTTTAGGTAACCACAAATGCTCCACTGCTACAACAATATCTGCTGACGAACAATCAGAACTTTTTTGTGTGCCAGAATCTGAAGAAAGAGAATGGAATGAAGTTTTAAGGAAGCTCTAGCTGGACGTGCCACAGAGAATGGCTTTCCTTGACAATCCCTCCATCATACTGGCCCACATTCGACAGTCCCATGTCACTAGTGATGACTCAGGAATGTGCGAGATGGTTTTAATTGACCATGATGTTGACTTGGAAAAGTCTTATTTGGGCGCCATATCTGCCGGCAGTGGATTGGTAGGTTTTTTAGGGGATGGCATTGCCAGTGGAAACATGCAACCCTGTGACCTTTCTCAGTCTGTGGACATTACTTCCAGTTGGGACTTTGGTATCCGTCGTCGCTCCAACACAGGTAGGTAACTTTAACTAGTACTCTTCTAATTTTTAATGTAAAGCCTTAAAGCTCATTGTCACAATGTTTAATTGAGTTAAAATATAGTGGCCACTTTTAAATTTTTATATGAGAAAATCTGGGCCTTAATATTTTAATTATGCAGGTTAATTTGAAGCTAGTCATATAAGAATGGCAAAGAAAGGACAGCCAAATTCCAGGGGCCTCATGTGCAAAGGGTGCACACACACATTGCTATAAAAGAGCCATCACAGGATGAATTTATGTCACCAGGAAGCATTTTTATTCGATCACTGTACAGATCACATGTGATGCACAAATGCAATGAACTAACATTGTGGTGAGGTTTCCAGGAGTCCCGCAACTAATGAATGTTGCCAGTACCGCAAATATCACCTACTCCTACACCTTCCTGAACGTCCATATTCAAAGTCTGTCATTCGCCATACTTGCGACTTAAATCAAGGAATGACAAGGGATGCAAGCTTTGTTCTATGTAAAAGTGTGTAATGCTATGTGTTAAGTGTGTCATTCGCTTTGTGGCATGGTGTAGAACTAGGCAATATGAGCGGTATTTCTAGTAAAAGTGTGTTAAGTCTGTCATTCGTTTTTTGGCACGGTATAGGACAAGGTTATATGAGCTGGTTTACAGGTAAAAGTGTTATTTTATGTGTAAAATCTGTTATTGTCATTTTGACATGACGTAGGACAAGGTAATGTGAGCTGTATTTCAGGTAAAAGTGTTATTCTGTATGTAAAATCTGTTATTCACTTTGTGGCATGGTGTATGAGAGGGTGATATATATGGTACTGGCAACCATTTGTCATTCACTTTAGGGACTCCCGTGAGCTTGGCGGTAATCTGCGTCCCCCACATGCGCTCCCACCACCCCTGAAAGAGCAGTGGCACCAATGATTGCAGGGACTCTCTGCTCAAACGGGGTGAGGCCCTCCTCTCCTGTCCCCCCACCTGATCGTGCCAGACTTCGGCGGTGGGCAGCCGTCCTCCACTGAACGGCCACCTTTAAGTCTGACCACGTCTTTTTTAACTCTGCTTGTGTACACGCCGTTCTGACCCCACAGCATTGGCGGCCTCACACACACTCTCCAGAGGACAGCGCGCCAAACAGTACATTGTTGCGCGCCTCCCCGTCTTCCTTATATTGTTTTTCATTATTTCTCATTATGATTTTATGAACCTGCATAGAGGGGAATCTCCAGTACAGGGTCCATTTAAATATTTGCATATTTAAATAAGGGCGTGGACAGGGAAGGGTCGGGTACTCCTGCATGTGCGCTCAATTCCACGCTGATTCGGATGTTCAAAGGAAATGTGCTTGGTTTCATGCGTACGCACAGATTCATACATCTGGATTTTTTTTGTGCGTACGACGTTACCTGGATTTAAGCGTACGCCATATTTCAGTAAGACTTCCATGCAAGTCTTTGTACATGAGGCCCAAGGTATTTCTAAGGATATATCTGCAACAGGTTTCACTTCGCAACAAAGCATGAACAGAATTTAAATATAAACAAAATAAATTACATTTTTCTGCCTTCACATGCTGTCACATCAAGGCCCTTCAGCATCTAATTTAAAGTGGAAACTTCAGAAATAAATTTGTATCTGTAATTTTGTATTTGTAATTATCTAATAATCTTGCTGGAAATAAATTACAGATGTGGTGAAGTTTTACATCACTAACAATATGGTGCCAAGAAAAAAAATTAGTTCATGCAAATGCTAATAAAAAATCTATTGCAGAGAGGAGCTTCCAAGACAAAAGTATGTTACAGAAGCAATCCCACTCCACCTATACAGCACGCGAAAGTACACACGAAACATGTCATATCTCAAGCCTTGCTTTGCTAATCAAATAAATAAATAAACAAACGAATGCATAAAAACACTCCATAGTTAATTTCAAAAGCACCTATCCTCTTGTCATTCCTTACAAATTATGTTTCGGTTTCAAGTTTGTTTCCAGACTTTTTTCAGTTATGGTTTTGGTAGCGTTAAGCACTAACAGGTATATAAAGAACTGCATAAAGCAATAGGGTTGCACAATGTAAAATTGGGGGTAACTGTAAGCTTACTGCTCAGAGTAAAAGAAAGTGAGAGCAGAGCAAGGAGTTGGTTCAGAGATGCTCTTCTGAAGCAAAATTAAATAAACAGAAAGAGAGAGAGAGAGAGAAAATATTGCATGTCCTGTGATGTGACTGCCACATGTGCACATCCCGATGACTGTGCAAACGATACCTGTGCAGACCTACAAAAGTGAGGTGTAAAAGAAATAAGAGGAGAAAATAAGAATATATTTCAAACAGCTTCGAATTTAATCACAGTACAGATTGGGTTACTCTCAACAGATAACACAGACAGCAATGTTAAGTCATGATTAATAAACATTACATGGGTCTAGTCGTGCTTTAGGGAGAGAATCTAGAATATTCACTGATTTCTTGGTGGTGGTAGCTCAGGTGGTTAGGGAACGCACTGGTGCCTGACCAAGTATTTTTAACCCACAAGCCAGGATACACTATACACCGTGGGATACACCATAAACAGCTTGCCACTCTGTTACAGGGCCAACACGCAACCATTCTCATTCACACCTAGGGACAGTTTGACTTTTATTATTCTCTTTGTTGTTCTTTAAACATGTTGCTGTGAAGGGCAATGATTCCTGCTATGAGCTATTGCTGTGTGTGTGAAGTACATGAGCAGAAACATATGGTGTATAACAGATTCTGTTTAGTCGCTATCTTGCCCTTATTGAGCGTTCTTAATATTTTAAAGATTTTTCAGAGGACATAACTGTGAATAATCCTATGTATAAACCTCTGAATTACATATGTATGGGATCTGTCTTTCTCTATTGGCTTCAATGTTTTCTCTAAGTCCATGTTTTTCTCTATTGGCTTTACTGTAGTGATTAGTGATTTGGTTAAAAAGGTTTCATGTTTCCTTTCATTTATTTCTTTTAATTAGAGAATCATCTTAGTGGTTTGTCTATAACTAGAAAGAGAATTTTGGGGGACAAAGCCTACTGGTAAGCAGTAATAGAGTGTGTTGAATAATATGATATTTATGTGTGTGTGTGTGTGTGTGTGTGTGTGTGTGTGTATTATACATTTTAAATTTATAAATATACATTATAAATTAATAATGTATTTCTAAGACATGTCTTTTTGTCTTATTGCAGCCATCTTTTATTAAGTTATTAACAAAGAAGAAACATGCTAACTTTGCAACTATCACATAATCATAAGGTGCTATTTTTGTAAGGCTTTGTATTTAATACACCTAGTGGCCTGAGTTTGTGTTTAAGTGTAATTTGTTTATCATAAATTGCTAAAGTAAAAAAATTTACTTCATAACTACTATTTATTATAAAGCTCAAAGGCTGGAAAGGCTAAGAAAGGAACGGCAGAACCAGATCAAGTGTAAAAATATTCCTTGGAAGGAGAGGACTTCATCTCAGTCAGGTAATTTTAATCCTATGTGTAGAATTAGTCTCTCGTTAGAATATGAACTACTACTTCTGTCTTTCCAGCACTAATGTTGAATATTCCTGCATTTTTATTAGCTGAAGACTTGAGCTTCCTTTTTAAAAAGAAGGACTTTAAGGAAAAGCCTCAAAACACAGGGACCAAATCCACTCTCTCTCTACGCCTAGAGCAGTGTCCTCAACAGCTCAACAACCCCTTTAATGAGTACTCAAAATTTGATGGCAAGGTCTGAAATTTTATAAATTCTTTTATTACAATATTCTCACTCATTTGCCAAACCGCTTGGGTCATGGGAAGGCTAGAGCTGACTCTGGGTGAAGGCAGGGTACACCCTGAAAAGCTTGCCAGACCTTTGGAGGGCCAACACACACACACACACACACAAGCAAGTGCATGTCTTAGTACTGTGAGAGGAAACGGGAGTGTTATTGCAATTTTTTTTTTTACATTTAATTCAATGTATGTTTGAAAATATATGCTATAACAAAATTGTGAAGGAGATATTATGCTGATAAAGGTCTGTAATACAGAAAAGCAAAAAAGATTGTAAGAAATTGTAACTGCATGCATTATACTTTCACAGCCTCATTGTTGTCTGACTTCAGTAATGAAGTATGGGATTTTCTTTTAAAAATGTTAAAGTGAAATTTAGGTGCAATGATATGATGCGTGTTTTTTTTTTTTTTGCTTACCTTGTGTTTAACATAGCTATGTTAAGCATGTAGTATCTGAAAGAAATTGATCGATTAATTGATTTTTGGATGGTTTTGCTTTTTTCTCTGTATAGGGCCATGTAGGTACAACCGCTACAAAAAAAATAGATGTTTACCTCTCAATGCAGTCTACCCAGGAGAAGTTGCAGCCTATGGTGGTTGTGACAATGGCTAATGCTCGAGTTCATGATCTTATTGGACTCATTTGTTGGCAATACACCAGTGAGGGTCGTGAACCAAAACTAACGTAAGTACTGACCATGAAGAATGTTTTTCTTACTGGGACATGATTTATTTTTGTAATCTAAACTTGTGTATGTATATTTAAGCCTGCACAATAATCTGCGCTAATTTGCTTGGATATTTTAACCCACTTTTTTTACTCGAGTTGAGAAAACTTTGTGTATAAACGATTTGTTCCTGTAATATTATATTCTGATTCTATAAAGCTTTTGATGCTTTAACTGTATGGGCAGTGGAATGGTAAACCGGCATATTTATTTTATAATTTTAAAAACTAAAGAACATAGGGTATTATATTGACACTGCTGCCTATTAAAACATGCTTAGCATCCAAAACAGGCTATTATTGGGTTCAATAAGGGAGGATTGCAGAGATTAATTAAGAGATTCATGAAGATAAAGGTGTGGGTGTTCATTTCCAGGAAAATGGTTTTAGACTTGGGGAGATGAGAAAGCAGATTAATTGTTAGTCTTTAGTCATGTCACTTTTGATTATTTATTAGCTTTTTACACAATCTTTTATTTTCATTTTTTTATATATATGGTGAAATCTTTAGTTCTGGGAAAGTACAAATTGCTATCAAATTTTGATGTGCAATGTGATGAACTAACATATCTGATAACATGCGACCCATTACACCGTATCAGGTATTAAGTTTCAAGGGCCAGTTTTGAGCCAAATCCAATACGTTGTGGGTGAAATTTTTCAAATTAAATATGCATAACTCATATATTCCAAAATGCAGCTTAATTTATCTGATTTGATGGGTCTATTTGCAAGAGTTTTAATGCAACTGTACATGTTCATGTTCAAAACTAAAAGGTGTCTTCAAACACTTGCGCCTCTGCAATGGCTGCATCTGCTTCCCTATGTAGTGTCAGCACTTCCAACTCTGTGTCTATTCTAGCTGTTTCCAATTGATCGTGAGCTTCTCTTGTTATCCTAAGGCTCTCTGGCAGCCTTTTATAATTTCAATTAAGCCTCCTGGCTAGTGTACGATGCTCTCACCTTAGCAGCTTCTGCTTTCGCCCCTCACGGGCTGCACTTGCAGATGACGCTGAAGTCTTGCTGCTCCCAGCACTGGATATAGATGATACTCTTTGATGAATTTTAGCAGATGGCAGCTTATTAATTTCAGACCATGCTCACATGTCTGCCTTGCACTCTAAAGATTCAGGAAGAGGAAGTAAACAAACACTGACAGGATCTGATGTCATCAGAAGGACAGCTATCAAAATAAATCTCCATGACATGACAAATCTTTACATTTTTAACCTTTTAGCGCATTATACTAAAATAAAAAAAAAATGAATTCTTTATAGGACACATTACGCTAAAAACAAAACAAATGCCGCACATGAGTGGCAGCACATGACTTGGATAGTTGTTCCATGTATGTGCCCTCACAGGAAACCCAATAAGTCTGCTGGGTCACCAGTAAAAGAGTTATTATTAATAGCAATATTAAACCCAAAAAATAGAGGTTTATATGCCACTGGTGCCAAAACACCAAATAATAAAGAATTGTGGAGCATGAACTCACTAAATGGGTCATTACATTAACAAGATTACAAACCTGTACAGAAATCGGCTAGTGAAAGGAAAACTCAGTGTAAACCTTTACTGCTTTTGTTTAGAATGTAGACTGGAACCACATGGGAGACTTATTTATTTCATCCATGGATGAAGCTGATTCAGCCCTTAAACTTCCCAGCCACTTTTACAACACCAGCCTTAGACACCTGTCTGAAGTTCAGCCTTTACAGCTTTATGGTCTTTCACTGAAATACAGTCCTGTACACTCCTGTAGCACATCTTTTGTAATTTGTAATTTAATTAGAAAAGAAATTAGTTTTCATATTAACCATTTTAATTACTTACACTACTGGTTGCATTTGTAGATTGCTACCATGCTCAGGACATGGTATGATGGTATTTGTCCTGCATGGCAGCTATTCTTTCATCAAATCTTTTACTTATCTTTTATTTCACTGCAAAGTCACAAGGTCCTCCCCTGTTTAAGCAGGGTACCAAGTAGAGCTGAAACATCAGGTCCATCACTCTGTAGTGGTATGAGAGGTGGGGAATTAATGCTAGTTATTGATGTCACAAGATTCCCTATCATTTGAAACTGCTGTGTTTCCTATAATTTAGTAGGTTCCAGGAGATATTTATGATATATATACTTCTCAATGTTACGTCAGGCCACACACACTAGAGGATATGCAGTTTAGTTACTACCTTGGTGGTCATATGGTGTTTGGAAAACTACATTTACATATGTAATTTGCATTTAAAATAATACAACAAAATGTTTAAGCATAAATACTTGAATTTTTGAAAGTCAAAGTGCTAAAAAATGTGCATATTTAACATTTGCATGGCATTTTTTTTTACTATTTATAGGTTTAACACCTCACTGTTTCTGTACTCCGTTTCTGACACATTCTGACCTTCATAATGTTTGTGACAGTTGTTTAGCTACCAAAATGCTAAAGAGCAAAAAGTGGTTGAGTTTAATCAGTTGTTTGGTAAGGAGTCGACTGGTTGACTAGATATTTTCTTGCAACTGGAATCTGAATATTATACTGTATTAGAGGGGACATTTAACTACAATTACTTTAAACAAAGGGATATTTCCAAATTTTTATTACTGATTTAAAATACCAACTCTTTTATTTCCTCCCTCTCTGCAGTGAGAATGTCAGCATGTACTGCCTCCATATAGCTGAGGATGATGGGGAAGTGGATACAGATTTCCCCCCTCTAGATTCCAATGAGCCCATCCACAAGTTTGGTTTCAGCACACTTGCGCTGGTGGAGAAGTACTCATCTCCAGGACTTGGGCCCAAGCAGTCACTCTTTGTCAGAATGTAAGTTATGATGTCTGTGTACCATATTTCATAGGTCGCCACAATTTTTTAAAGAAGTCTTTACGATGGGTGTGAAAAAAGTGGATTTAGAAATACCTAATGTAGATTCAAAATACTATCTGCACGATCTGTCAAACAAAATCTCTTTTTCACTGACGAACTGCATGTAAGTGTAGTCGTCTGGATTATGATAGGTCCTGAATTTTTGGCAATAGGCCTCTGGTACCAGCTCATAAGGCTTCAGGGTGGGAGCCTTGACCACATGATGGTCTTGACTGTCTTCCTCTGAAAGTGAAGCAAAAGCTTCTTGGCTCTTGCCTGTTAGTACGCTTTGCAGCAAGAGTGACCATGTTTTTTCTGGTCTTTCAGGGTTTATTATATGTTTTACCCCACATAGCATCTGCCTGAACCAAATCCTTGTAATATTTTCTCAAAAGTTATCTGTATATCTGTCAATTCAGAGTAAGATAATTCACTGATTAAGATTTAGGTTTAGACTTACATTTCATACTTTAGGCTAAGCGCTTTGTTAACCGAGCTTCAATGTATAATATTTATGTCTGTGGCCTTTTTTATTTTAAGTGAAATAGATTTAATTGCTTAATCTTTTCTGATCAAAATTGACAACTAAAGTTAAGAATTAGACAGCTTCTGAACATCGTGGTGTTACTGTGGACACCTGTAGCAGTGCTGGTTGCATGACTGTTCAAAAACAGTGACGCGAAACACCTCAATGACTTATTTCCAGTTGCAGCACTCACCTTCACACGTCAGTAAGTTTGAGCTCTGGATCAAGACTCTTTTCCAGCTCCAAGTTGGTTTTGGGGATCTCAATATTCATAAATGGGTGTATTTAACAATTTATTTGAGTGGTCATTTTGCCTACATAAAGCTCAACAAAAATGCATTCTGCAATGGAATCTTGACCATGCCTCAACTGTCACATGATGATCACTGATTGAATATCTGCAGTGGCAGGCATTTAATGTCCTTTCCTGGCCTGATTTTTTACCTATCAAACACTTGTGGGATCATCTTGGATACCGAGTACCAGGCCAAGTACCAGCACCACAGAGCAGGCAGGAACAGATCGTGGCGTAGCAGGAGGAGTGAAGAAACATCCCACGAATTAGATGAATTACAGCCTGCATTAACTCAAATGAAGGTCATATTCCATGCTGAACCTGTTTTTGGGATGGACATTTTGTTGGGATTTTGGAAAGAAGGGTTTTGTGCCATATTTTGACACAAAGATTTTCCATTTTTATAGATTAATACTGTTTAAATGATGTTTGGAATTGATTTTAATAAATTAATTGACTATTTTTAAATAAAATATTGAACATGTGTGTGTGTGTGTGTGTGTGTGTGTGTGTATGTATGTGCAATGCTGCCACACGCCTTTTTTTTTTTTTCCGAACTGCTGCGCATGCGTTTTTGGGCGCGGTCAAACACAGTCTGAGGGAAAGCACTATTCACCTTCTTGTATGATTGGCTGGTGATCATTGTGACAGGGAAGAAGTGAGCGTATGCTTCCCTCCCTCCCGTGAGAGCTCGGCCAATCGGCTCCCATGGACTCCCGGTCACAGATGGCTGTGGCATCAATCTGGTATCGAAGTCGTGATCTCCGGGTTGATAGTCACGCACCTTGTCGATGCGCCACTTGGGAGCCCAACTGCTCACTTTTTGATTTGAAATTAGAGAGATTTGAGAGTGATGAACTCAAATTCAAATATTCCTATATTCTTTTGTTCTCTTTTATATAGAAATGCAGCTCATGGGTTCTCGCTGATTCCAGTGGACAGTTTAAAGGTAACCATGAGAGAGATTCTACAGAAGGCCCTCAAGAAAAGAAAAGGTTCACAAAAGGGTTCAGGTAAGAGTTTTCACAGATTTTAACCAAGTTGAATTATTACAATATACTTTTTCCAAGTCAATGTAAAAGAGGATGCACACACCATTCTTTGCTCTTATTTAATCATTTGCAAGGTTGTGGGAAAAAAAGAGTTCTGAGAAATTTAATTCTTAACCAAATATTGTATCACAGGAATACCAAGGGGTCTATACCCACTTGCATAAAAAAAACAAAAAACCCCCAAAGGTTAAATCACAGAGATTCAGATCTATTAGGATTCTGTTGAGGATCAAGGTGAATCTGTGGACCTTTTTTTAGGGACAGTAAATGTCACATTGAAACATGTGCGTGTGTGTGTATGTGTATGCCAAGACTTTCCCACCAAGTCACTTAATAATTGTGAGAACTTGTGAAGTGCAGTAGTAATTTATTGCATCACCAGCAAGACCTTATTCATTGTATTTGGTTTTGTATGTTTTTTTTGCCCAAAACCTTTGGTACTTTGCTAGCCTTTTGAATACTCCTATCCACCCTGTTACTAGAGTCCCACAGAGTGTGCAATTGAAGGTCAGAGACTGACAGTAGAATGCTGGGTTGTGGTACAAGTTAGTTTGTCACACATCCAGGCACACTGTCTGTGATCAAAGAAGGTTGTTCTTTTTTGGACAGAGGTGCAACTGAAAAGTTAAACCCTACAGCTTGAAACAAGTAGATCAGATTATTTTCTTGTTCAGATGAATTAAGATTGTGAAATCTAGAATATATCAAAACGTTTTGTTGAGACTTAAAAAATGCTGGATATAGGATCAAACGCAGGATCAAAGGAATTAAGCACACTGAATTATTTGTTTTGTGTCTTACTGATATCTCCATTCATGTCCACACAAATACTTTAGAAAGATGAAGCAGTCCAAAACACAAACACTATTTTTTTTGAATATAGAACTTTTCAGTCTTGTTATTCGCTTCTTTTTTTTCTTAGTATTATAAATAAAAGCTACTCTTTTCTGTCTATTCTCTTAATTCTGTTATCATTATTGTTATTATTGTTATTAAAATGTTATTCACTCATATGTTATAGATGCATTTCGAAACATACTACACTAAAGTGGCTTTTGTTAGTACAGTTGTGTCAAATGGATGATGTCTGTTTGTTAGAAATTCTATGTCTGTGATGTGGCTCACCTGGATTAATTACCCAACGTGGTGTATTTTTTCATTTGAATGTAGAAATGCCTTAGGCCTATAATACAGTGCACTAATTTTATTAGGCATTTACATAATATACTGTGTAATTCGATGTTACTTCACTGTATCTGTTAATATTTTTTAAGCCTTATTTCTTCAGCCCCTCATTTG
>JBCNYG010000005.1:21597243-21609259 GCA_039654305.1 Porochilus rendahli | reverse complement strand
CTGCTGAAATACCAGACAACTTGTACACAACATTTTGCACACTCATTGTACTCTGTACATGCACACACCACTACCTCTGCACTACAGCCACTTCAGTATAACTTTAAGTATTCTGAATTTGTCCTACTGTGATTTTATATTTCAACTTCTTTTAGTTTAAAATGTTATTGCTTTTAATTATATAGCTGTTATTTTTTTTACTTTATACTTTATCTAAATGTTTCTTTATGTGCAATACTTGTTTTTATGTGCAATATTGAGGGGGCTCGTAGTCCGAGAATTTCACCGCCAGTAGTGAAGTTCCATTGTTACCTGTATATGACAATAAAACTTTCCCACAACTTTCTATGACCATGTCACCTAGAAAGCATTAAATGTTGTTCTTGTGGGCTCCTGGTCATAGATGTTGTGGTTGTATATATAGTTTTCAAAATTCAGTAACCAAAATATGTGATTTGTTAATTTATTTTACCCTTTATTTGGCTGACAAAAGAAAAGATTTGTAATATTTTACTGACCAACTTAACTGTATTTTGTCTCACTCTGTAGGTTACATACCAACTAATGAAGATTATACCATATTAACGAACAGACTGAAGACAGATTAAATCTCCACAGGTTACCACTGACAGCTGTCAATGAGAAAAATATTTCAAACTCCCAACATTGCCAGCATCTCAGACAACTGCCTATGGGAAAACAACATTTTTTCATCATTTTTCCAATGACAACTGAGAAAATGTAATCTTTTCCAACCACCTGTTCCACAAACAGGAATAAGATACTGCTCCATCAGAAATAGCATGCCACCCAAACTGCCACTTCAACAAAGCAAAAGAAATTGAAAAGTGTAATCACATTCATATTGTACATTCAAAACTCAGGAAGAAAAAAAACAGACAAAGGACTATTTACGAATAAAGATTATACTGTCTATGTCCAAATGCTTACTTGCAATGTACGATAAGTCATCTCCTTGATATGTTTTACTCATTATACTGTTTTTAAGGTTTCATTTGCATTATCTTTCTGTCTGAGACTATTGAGTGTTTATAACCACTTCTTCAGCGAATAAATTATATTGAATAAAAAATAAATAAATCACCATTAGACAGTTTGTGTTTGAGTCACCAAACACAGACGGACGCTACAACTAAAGGTGCAATGTGAAACTGTTTAATGCAAGGGAGTAGCCAATTATTTATTCTATGCAGAAACTCTGCTGAGTTCCCTGGGCTCAAACTCATTTTTGATGAACCACAAAACAGTTTTTTTTTGTGTGCAGTGGTCACCAGAGTCCAAGTTTTAGGTTGATTTTGTGAAAAGTCTATGTTGTGTTCCGCTTGTGAAAGACGAAAACAAAATCCAGATTATTATCAGCAAAAAGTGCAAAAACCATTATCTGTGATGGTAGGGGGTACATTGGTCCAGTCCAGAATGCTAGACAGTACTGGTTTGTTTGATTGGCATCAGCATCAAAGCTTTTCAAGTTTAATTGGACACAGCTTTTTAAGCAAGATTTTTTGCAAGCAATATAACCTAATATTTTAATTTATACACACCCTACTGAAAATAAAGCCATAGCATTCTTGAGTTTGCTGTTTGTTTTAGTTTTTTTAAGTCTGTTAATTTCACAGGGTTCGCTAACTAGACTTTAATGAATCTTTGATATTTAGTCAAAACTTGGTTTTGAGGAGCTGGATAACTTTGACAGGGCATACATAAGAAATTACGTTTAAATAAAATTAACCAGGAATGGACAAAATTCCTCATGTAGGCCTAAAACATGCTTCCCTTGTTTGACAGACCATCAGACACCACAGCCTACACCCTGTTAAATTGTCAGGTTTCTGTAATGTAAAAATTAGACCAAGGTAAATAATTTCAGAAAAAAATATTTAATGTGTCCTGTAACCTGTTCAGTTTAATTGAAAAACAAAAATAATTTAGGCAGGAAATTTTAATGTTGTGGTTGCACGAGTGGGTAAATTTAGAATTGGGTATATTATATTTAGCATTAGCTATTTTTTATTGTTATAGTTGGACATTGCACTGAATTCAAAATTAAGCAATGCATATTAGATTTATATTTTTCCGTCACTACTAATTTGACTAAGGTAAATTGTTGTTTATTTTGTTTTGAGTTAAGGTGTCCACTGCATCTGACCTTCCAGGTTCTGTCCTTTCCAGTTTTATAAAAAGAAGTGGCTGTGGGTTGAGCTTAAGGCTCCATAAGTGGATTACACCATCAAGCAGAAGGGAGGGGTGTATTGAGTAATTGTTTACATTCATTTGTTCATTCATTTATTAATTTTTCTGAACCGCTTAGTCCTAATTAGGTTACTGCCCATCTCAGCTGACTCTGGGTGAGGGCAGGGTACAGTGGACAGCTCGCCAGGCCATCAGAGAACAGAAACACCTGAGTGAGGGCAGAGTACAGTGGACAGCTCGCCAGGCCATCGCAGGACAATAACACCTGACGGCAACTCAATGGCTTACTCTTTGCGAACGACAGCAATCGTTCTTTTACATGCCTTTCACCACAGACAGTAAGAGACTTGAATGGCCTTTGATAACCCAGTTAGCTGCACTGGGGGGGACAGCAGTGACAACCCGCTGATAGTGTGATAGTGGGGCTTGAACTCCCGACCTTTGGATTAGTGAGCCAGCACCCTACCACCAGGCCACCAGGTTATGTTGTGTCTCTCAATTCAAGTGGTCTGATCAGTCACTATAAATATCTCTCTCTTATGTCTCATTTCCTTAGATCAGTTTGTTGAGTTAACATTCTCTTCTTTAATTAAAATAATAATAATTAATTAAGTGCAGCGTTCTGAAGGTTTGTTTGTTTTTTTTATCTCTTATTACGTCCATTTAGTAATTAAGCTGCATAGTTTTATTAATTTACATTTTTGTAATAAAAGGAAACCTGTGCCTGTGTGTCCTTTGGTTGATTTTTGACTGCTCCACAGTCTGAGGACATGCACATTAGGCCGATTAGGTATTCCAAATTGTTCCTAGTTGTGTGTGTGTGTGTGTGTGTGTGTGTGTGTGTGTGTGTGTGTGTGTGTGTTTGTGTGTGTGTGTGTGCGTGTGTTCGTGTGTTCGTGTTCTGTATTTGTCCTTAGCCTCTCTGATCTTGACTTTTAGTAAACCGTGGGTCCTTATATCCTTCTCTCTTTTGCCAGCCCTGAATGCCCTCTTCTTGCTGTTAAGGAAGGTTTTGATGTGTCTAGTCACCCACGACTTATTTGGGTAACAATAGACCATCTGAGCTGGAACAATGTCGTCGGTGCAGAAAGTTATGTAGTGTGAAATACACTCAGAGTATCCACACCATGGGGCTCACAGAGTGCTTGCCAGTCTGACATGTCCAAGCAGCCCTGTAATTTCTCCAAGGCCTCCTCCGACCATCTCCTAACAGGCCTTGAAGTCACAGGCTGACTCTTCAGAACAGGCACATATCATGGAGAAAGATAAATTAAGTTGTGGTCTGATTTCCCCAGTGGAGGGAAGGGGAACTGAATGCATACTTAGTATTTGCATACAGCAGGTCTAAAGCTCTCATCTCTATGGTGGGACAGTCCACATACTGCACAAAGGTTGGACAATGTAGGTGTCATGGTGACCTGGTTGCAGATCACAGTGAAAGCACTCGGGTGCTGAGTCTGTAACCAGGCTATGGTAGCATAAACAGTGTTACATGCAGAGGTGGGATTGGCAGAAGGAGGAACAGCCACTTAAATGACATTGGAAAATTCCCAAGACAAATAATACCGATTGAGTCTATCAGCACACAGTTCAATGTCCGCTCCACAACTCCGCTCATTCATGGTTATATGGGCGGGGTTACAACACCGGTTATTGACAGGAACGGCAAGCCTCCTCTTTTCCGCTTACCGCTCATGGTGCAGTCTCTGTCAGCCCAGACAGTGTGAAAGACTTCGATAAATATGTTGTATTGGGAATATCCTGATGCAGCCATGTCTCCACGAGGCACATGAAACTACACTTCACATATTCCCTCTGACTGGCTCATGCTGTCAGCTTATCCATCTTATTCCCCAGTGATCTCAAGTTACCCATTATAATAGATGGGAGACACCAACTGTACTTTTCCTCTCTATAAGCCTTTACTGTCTCGCCGCTTCCCTCCTTCTCCTTTTCTGTCCTCCACCTCTGCATCCACGGTGTGTTTTTCTCCAGATTTTAGCTTGTAAGTCCATGGGTCTGGCTGCTTATCTGACCGGATTCAGGGCGATCAACTGAATCCCTGGAATAAACAAAGCGTGCGTGTGGTTGCTGATAAAAAGTACAAAAACTCTCTCAACCCAAAAATTGAGAGGACATTAACTTATGAACAATAAAATAATTAGTACAAGAAAAAATGTTAAGTAAGGAACAAAAAGTTACAGGAAGGGCAGGAGCAACTGAAAAGGCTGCATGCCTGTTAACGCATGCAAACACATTATGTGTTGTTTTGACACAGTCACACACACATATATATGTGTGTATTATGTTCACTCTTGTCAAATAAAGATAACATGCTTGATGGAGTTATGAATTATGTCTCAAATTGCCGAAATAAAATGTTAATTTATTAATTTATGAATGAATTTCTGATTGGTATTTTTTGGTTGTTAAGACAGACCTCCCACATTGTGTAACTGTCGGCACTCAGACCGATGTCACCATGGACTGTGAGATGGATGTTGACCAGGATTGTGAACTCCAGTGGTGACGGCATGGTCCCTTCCAATGACGATTCCGATTATGCCCCATCCTGTCAATCATCTGACAGTGGTGGCAAGGTCTTTGGGGTCACTTCCCCTTAGGAGAACTCATCAGGGCCTCATTTCTGGTCTTCTGGTCATATCTTGTTGAGCTTCTGTCCATTTGATGTAGTTGCCCATTGTGTGTTGACCAAAGTATTTCCTGGAGTTGTAAAGAGATCAGAAACAATATTGCATTTGTCAGATGCACATTCTCACACATCTGTGTGGAAGAGGCAGCCGTTCTTTGGAGGAACTGCTGGAGACAATATCTCTATCTGCAGGTGCAACAGCCACTAAATTTTTGCAGGTCTTGTCACACATGGGTGTCACTGTCATCAGCCTCTGATCCTACTTTTGACATCAGGAGGACGTTCTGTTTACTGCTACTCATGATCATCAGATGTGGCTGCTGTATGCTCTTCAAGCTGAGGGTGAGGACCTAATTTGTGGTGGTGACGGCTGGGGTGATTCTCCTGGTCATTCAGCCAAATTTGGGACCTACACACTAATGAAACTGCGAAGCTATTTACATTGGTCTTATCTAGGTAGGTTAACCCCAATGTAGCATAGGGTAACCCAGAGGTAGAGTAACGTAACCCCAGGATAAGGCATCGTATGGCAACTCTGAGGTAGGGTGGGGTAGGGTCGGTGTTGGCCTACCCTGGGATACAGTCAAGCATTCGATAACGAATTTACCGTTTCTTGTTTATACGAAGCAGAGTTGCTTCCAAGAAATAAAAACGTTTGTTTGGAGAAGGGTGGGGAAGAAGGGTTGGAGGTGCCCAGGTCTCCGGGCTGTGCGGCTGGAGCATCGGGGTAGGTGCTGGCCCGCACCCGGTAGTTATCCGGGCCTGGTTCTCCTGGTCGTGGTATGGGCCGTCTGCCTTGGGGGAGGGGGGCTGCCTCCGGGGCCTTAGGGCCCTGGGCCCTCCGCTCTGGCCGCCCTGGGTCCTGGCCCACTGGGGACTCTGCCCAGCTGGCGCGGGAGGCTCTGGCTGGGGCTTCCTCTGCCACCCGCTGGTTTGGCCTGGTGTTGTCTATGTTGCGGGGGGGCTTGGGTTCGTGCTTTAAGGTCTCCGCTGATGTCCGGACCCCTGGGCTCCCCCGGTCTGCCTCTGGCCGCTTAGGGGTGTGGTCGCAGTCGCACGGTGTTGCTGATCACTCGATTCTTCCGCATGTTTGGCATGCTGGCACGATCACTATGTCTTTTATTTAATTATTTCTTTTGGAATATATATGTGTATATGTGTATGAATGTATGTGTGTATATGTATGTGTGTATGTATAGATATATATATTTTTTATTATTATAATTATTTATTTTATTTTATTTTTATTTTTGCAGTTTAAGTACTCGCTTTCTTACTGTTGTGTATGTGAATGTGGATTTATTTATTGTTATTATTGTTAATATTATTATAAAATTTTTTTTTAGTTTGTTTGTTTTTTGTTTTTGTGTGTGGGATGTCTCTTAGTTCTGATTATTATTTAAATTCTGGAGTAGTGTTGGCTGTATTTGTCTGTAAAAGGCGCAGGAAATTTAACGTTGTGTTTATGTGCAGATTTAGCAGTTTTTAAGGGTCATTGCTTTATATCACTGGTGCTTTTGTCTCCTTTCTCTTCATTTTAATTTAATTTTTTGCTTATGTCTCCTATCTTCTTTTTCTATCTGTCCCCTCCTGTCAGGTCCGGTGGAATTGCCTGGATTTCATAGCGCAAATCAGCAGTAAATAAATAAACAAATCCGATTATCAAGAGGAGCTTTTTTTGTCATAAAAACTCCCCTTGAAAAAGCAAATTTGTTCGGCACAACAATGCAACCAGACTGTCATTCTGCTTGCTATGATGCTATAAAACAGACCAAATAGGTGTCTGCTTACCTGTACTATGGACGTCCGTAGTTCTGATAGTCTGAAGAAAACACAGCCTTGGTGTTTAGGTTTCAGTCTCACCTCAGCCTTTTTACGCAACTCCTGGGTTTCAGCACCAAAAATATATCGGAACTCAGAGACCTCTCCAAATGGACACACGCCGGTGGAAGCACGGTCCCTCTTTTTCACCTTTACTGTTTCCTAACTTTTACACTATAACTCAGTAAATATTCAAAAGAACTCAATCATATTAAAATCCCAACTCAGCAGATGAGGAAGAGCAAGATATCTTTATTCCAAGTTGCAGTTAATCAAAAAAACAATTCTGAGAGAGCAGCTGGTCTCTAAGGTCTGATCCCATTAGCATCAAAATCAGAATCAGCAAACTCCCCTCTGAAAACCCCTTCTTTTATACTCTTCGGTGTCCTTGGACACCATCTACTTTTTATTTGCATATGACTTTGCATTTTCCCCTTAAATCCATGTTCTTAGGCCAATTTGGCTCCACTTACAATATTTTACATATTTTTCTGTTTCCCATTATTTTCCTGTTCTGCACTCAATGTGATGTCATTTTTTCTGTTGTGATGTAGTTTTGTTCCTACCCTAATATGATCTCATACTTCCTGATGTGACGTAGTCCTACTTAATTTTCCCCTTATTTCAGGGCGTTCTTGGGAATTTTTATAAAAAAAGTTGGCGCTTGCTTATAAGCGCCAGCTTCCGTGTTTTGTTATTTCTAAATTTGCTCTTCCTTTATCCCCCGTTGTTCTCCAGAGTACTCTTCTCCAGAGCCGCCTTCTCCACATTCTCCTATGGAGTACTTCCCTGATCACCCAATTACAATTCTGACTACACACCCACGTCCCCTGCTAATGAGGATGCTCCCACTTCCACTACTGATAGAACTCTGGACAGGCTGGCTGACCTGTAACTTTGTTACTTACCTGTAAACTTTTTTTTTTCTTTTTATCTACACTGCAGTCTTCAGTGTGTTTATTTCATGAGTACAATAAGGTCAATAGTTCCTTTGTGATCCTATTACTCAAGCTATTTTTGTCCTCTGCACTTCTGCATTTTAGCTCAGCTGCATGTTTTTGATTTTTTGAACTAAAACTGCTGTCATTGCTACTCAGTTATAATCAAATATTGCGGTCTCGTTATTACTGAGTAAAAAACTAACCTTTGCTATCTCATTGTTCCCTAAGCATTTTAATGCTATATGAGGCCAGCCACATTCGTTTGCCTAATGCTAAATCAAGCAATGCATATTATTATGCTATTTTTAATCAGAATATAAGGTTTCTTTTCCACATGTGTCAGTGATGAAGTACATAACATTGTGGAATCTGAGTATGTGAGTGATGAAGATGCACTGTGAACATTATAGAATCTGAGTGTGAGTGATGAAGTTGCACTGTGTACATAACTTTAAGGAATGTAAGTGTGTGACTGATTAGGTGGCACTGAGTACATCACTTTGTAAAACCTGAGTGTTTGAGTGATGCAGTTGCTTTGTTAGTAATGAAGCTGCACTGTGATGATCACGTTGTGGAATCTGTGATGAAAATTAGTGAGTGAATGTTTGAGTCTGTGAGTGATAAAGTTGCACTGTGTACATCACTGTGTGGAATCTGAATGTGTGAGTGATGAAGTGGCACTGTGTATATCACTTTATAGAATCTGAGTGTCAGTGTGGACTTGGCTCAACTCAACAGTTTTCAGTAGATGAGTGGCTATGCTAATGGTCCTTCAGTTTGAGTCCTGCTTTTTTGACATATGTATAGGTTGTGTGATAGAAAGACAAGTTCCATTTGTTCAAACTGGTCTTTGAGTGATGAAGTTGCACTGTGTACGTCACTCTGTGGAATCTGAGTGTGTGAGAGTTGAAGTTGCACTGAGTCCACCTATTTATCTATATCAATTGTATACATGTGTACATGCAAATGCACATATGTTATATCCTGCTGAGATAGTAATGTATATGTATATATACATTTATATAATGGTTATATATGATTTCCCATGTTTTGCTAGCAACTTTCAGTTTGGCAAAGTGCATAATGCATGTTTAACACTATTGGCTGCTACAAGTCAATTAATATCTGCAAAAAATTTCCTTGACTAACTTTTACCGTAAATGTGTAGTTATGCAGAATCCAAATGCATGCTGACATCCATTTAGATGGAAACTATTCTTACTACATATTCAGCGTCTTTGTATACAGTGAAAAAAGAAACATCTTTTCTTTGGCGTTTTCATTTATTTGAACGATATTATGTACAACCAACAAAGCAGAAATTTGCTAATGATGTCATTATATTTGAGAGTGGTATGAGTGAATGTTATAATGAAACCTATATTCTGAAAAAGAGATGTGATGGACCAAGCCAAATATGCCCTAAAATGCAGAATACCACTGATATGCTTAATTATCTGAAGATAAAACAACCTCTGCACTATCTAGCAGCACACTGCACAGACTAGAAGAGAGCAGATACTACATTTGCTTGTCAATTTTTTCAGGGATAAATAGTAAAAATTGGTATTTGTGACACCTGTTACTTTCTAGAAAATATCACTAGTCTTAAAAAAAAATTTTCTTAGAAAGCTCAATCTTAAGTGAACTACAAAATGGTATGAGTACATACAATGGTGTTAATTATTTTGGGTTAGAAATAAAGAATCGTTCAAAATAAATATACCTTTCAGACTGAAATTTGTTCCAGTGAAGATTGCAATAATGAATTAATACCTTTCACAACATACCTGCAGCCATGTAAGTATTAAAAGGAAAAAGGCACATGACTAATTTCAAGTGAAAGCTGAAGCATGAATATTAATAAAATGTAATGCTGACAAACCAACCATCTGGAGTTTACATACAAAAAAAAGGGGGGGGGGGGGTTAGGGGGGAGAGAACTACACAAAGAAAAAATGATTTCAGAATGATACCATGAATTTGGGAGACTTTTGGTGCTGGCTTTTGTGCAAGACGTGAGTTCAGTTAACTGCTTGAATTTGCATTTGCTTTCACCTACTCTCCATGCTGTATCATTTTTAAAAAGTTTCACCCACTCTCCATGCTGTATCCATCTAAATACATGTAATGTGCAAGGTTTTTGACCAAAGGAAGTAGCCAGTTTGTTTTTAAATATAAATGCAGAATACCAAACAGCAGAAACTGGGAAGAGTAAATAAAGAGTCAGAAGCTGCAGAAATTTTAGAAATAAAGAGCACCCATATTTTGTCTTTTTTGTTTAACAGTCATGATGGTTAATATATCTTGAGCATACTCATTTTTCTCTCTACCCATTCTCCTTCCACAAAACCAGATGAATACTATGGTCCGGCATGCTGGTGGCAAACACCAGGCCTGCATCATTCCTGCCGTCAAAGCCATTGAGCCATGAGGTGATGCCTGGTAGGAAACTCGAGCCTCTTTTGGATTTGCGATAGGCTGGCAGTGGCCAGCGGCCTGTGATTACTTCGGTCCTTAGGTCCATTACATACAAGTGATGGTTGTCAAACAGTAGAGCAAACACTTCACCAAAGCTGAGAAGGGAGGGACTGGCTGGATCTTGCTGTGGTTTGATAACTCTGTAAGGGCCAAAAAAGGACATGTTACACACTGACTAGTATGACTTCATGTAGATAAATTGTACTTGCGCTGCAAGATAAATTACCTGTTTGCCACAAGCAAAAAAGAGAGGGCCTTTGTTCACAAGAGAAGCAAAGCATACCTATATTAATAATTACAAGATATTGTTTCCTTATTCCCAAGCCTACTGCAACTATGTTTCATGTCCATAAGCTTATTGCTATATTTCCATATTTGGCAGAAACACTAATATATAAGATTTTATACCATGAAAATACTTCCAGTCATATAATCACACTGTGCAATAAGTTTCATAACTATATTATATAAACAAGAAAACATTAAATTAAATTTTGTGAATTGGGGCATGGTGGTGTAGTGGTTAACACTCTCGACTCACCGAATAAATTAGGTTAATTATATTCCCTTTGTTTGTGCACAGTTGAATAAGTATCCCCAAGATGAAACCATTTTCAGTACACACTGTATCAGAGTTCTTGTGAATTGCTAAAACATCAAACCCGAAAATCACGGTAAACTACAAAAACTCAATTACAGAATCATTCTTTTTTTCAAAGCTTAAACAATATTCACCCGGTTATACACAATTTGCAGCTCTGAATCTCTCTCTCACTGTGTTTTTTTTTTTTACAAAACTTTAAACACATTTGAATTCACAAAATACATTGTGTAGTTGGGTACACGTAAACACAGAATGAATCACACACAGACCACAAAGATAAAACAACGTACCGACGTTATTAACACGCCACCACTCAAAGTTATTTACATGTGTACTCCGTGAGTGCCGTGTTGAACTTAATCAGTAAACAGAATAAAAACCAGTTCAAAAGCAAATTGTATGTATACATGTAACCATGATTTCCACAGTGAAACACAGCAACAGTAAAGGAGCAAATGTCACAGGTGGTGTACAATGGGGAAGAGAAGGATGAGCAAGACCAAGCATATGAAGTAATTCCAGAGATAACTAAGCATAACTTTCGTTTAGAAAATATGAACGTGAAACTACTCCTGTGAGCTTGAGGTGGTTTGGTAATCACAGCTAATATAGAATACTTATTATAATTAATGAGCCTTTATGATGAAATCAGGCTGTTATAAATATTTGGTTTTGAGGGATGATGTAGTATATGAAGTTTGGTGACTGTCAGATAAAAAGTGTCTAAGAAAAAAAAAGCATTGAAGTGATTACTATAATAAACACTACAGCACTGATTGCTTAAAGTGCGAGTGGGCTGGTATGCTAACAATTACAATGTTTATAATACATCAGTTACATATAAGTGAATCAACTTGTGCCATTTTGAAATGTGAAAACATTGCATGTGCACCACAGGGATGAGAATGTAAAACGTAAAAAGTCTGAAAATTAGCTGGGGGGTCTGGTGGCCACAGCAAAATCCAGGGGCATAGCTTTGGTGGGGGAGCAGGAGGCAAAGCCCCCAGATTCTCATGGATTTTGGCAATCTGATGACCTGAAAACCATTAATTATATCAACTAAATTAAATAATTCCTGTGAAACAATTCATCATTAAGGCACATCTGATCAACAATATTTTCATTCTCCCATGTCTAAAAAGGAATTAAGATGCATCTGTAAAATTTCTGCAACACAGCAGCACTATTAAATTTTGTATTTTTGATTTCTTATATGCTTTCTTATATTGGCAATACACACACACACACACACACACACACACACACACACACACACACACACACACACACACACACACACACACA